>BROG01001147.1:0-117137 GCA_030159075.1 Atrina japonica
TATATATATACAGACCCATACGGCCCCAAAAGGGGTAAAATGGATCAAAGCTTGGTACATCTTTAATATTTTTCTTCTCATAAATAAATGATCCGATGCCTTTTCAAAATTTGTATGCATGATTTTAAAGTCATTATCTAAAAACGAAATACATTGTATGACCATAAATAAGACAATTAGGGCACTTCAGTATCATAGGGTACATTTTCATACAAATGCCTTAATATCTAAAAACTGATTAACTTTTCTGTATACAAAGATATATGAGACAGTTGACAGTAATTATCTTATAATCATTTTTTAAATTTCAAGGTTATGACCCCAGAAAATAAAAATATATAAGTTCTCGACACTTATGGCATTTTAAGTTCATGTGAAGAATCAATGGTTCAATTTTAACCAGACTTAGCAGAAACTATTCCCATCGGAAGCCATATAATTTTTGGAAATAAGAAGAGGTCACAACTAAAGGGTCTCACAATTGAGACTGTAAATCTGTATATCATTTCACTCAGTAGACCGTCAAGGCTCATTTGGCCTCTTGCTAAATTGTTAACTCTTTAAGGTTTGTAGCAAAGATGTGTTTAAAAAATTTAAAAGGAATCGAAGACAAAACCTTTCTCGAGAAAAGAAATAATAAGTATATAATGAAACAGCAAAATAGTACAGATAAGCACAAATAACCCTTAACTGTACACAAAACACCAATCTCGAATGCAAACAGGAAATGAGGACAGAAAAGGCAAAACAAAGATATCCTATTTCCTATCAATTCCGACACGGGATTGGCATATAGGGTTATCTTATCTGATTGGCACATTATATAACATACCCGTCAGAAGTACAACCCGCTATTGTAGAAAAAAATTACACCCTAAATATATTTCTACACGATAACTAAAGAAATAATTTAAATGGACCAACGTTGTGTTTTTTACTATCTAGATACGAAACTATTTTGTATGTGCATGGAAGTTGGGTCGTTTAAGATCACACATCATGCTATCATTTCCATGTGAATATTTGTATTTTGGTTGAAGTATTGATAACAGTTATGATAATTAGAAATTACCCTGTGCTTGTTTTTACAATAACTGACAGGGTATCTGAATTTATTCTAATGCCTAAACATTTTTGATTATTAAGCAATTTAATGACAGATGGAACAAAAAGCATAGACTGATACCTACTCATTCCTTTAACAATCACCAAAATGACTATATGCACTTAAAAAATTAGCCACTGTGACATGTTAGACAGTATTCTGAAGCACGACAATACAGTGTCTCCCTGTCGCCAATCAGACCTTAACCTAACTGATGACCTTTTCATCGAGTTTGGTTTCTAGAGGTTTTCCTGTATAATTTCCGACGTCTGTGGCATGCTAAAAGGGGACGCCGCCTCATTCCAGACACCTGATCTCATCCCGTTTTGGATTTGCAATAGTTCTTCATGTTGAGGCCATCTGTATATCTATTTTGCCATATTCTAATGGATCTAGAGTTTTTATTATTCATTGGTACTTCTTGTTTACTTAGTGAGTACTATTTTGATGCAAGAATGCTTGCACGAGAAAAGATACATTACTTCAAAGTTTTTTCTTGTACCTTCGGAGAAGTGATCATCTGGCATTCTAGTTTTAAATGTCAAAAGGAAAATGGACACCATGAGAACAGGGAAAGATACTATTGGGAATTTACTCATCCATGAAGCAATATCGTCTCAAATAAAAGCTGTGTTTATTGTTATCATGTATAGTATACACACGCAATCTTCTGGCCCATCTCCACACCCTTAACATTTCAATAATTGTATGGCGTGTTTCTATACATCCTTTCTATGCAAGTGACGGCAGTTAACACTAGCATAATGACCGTAATGTCTATAGTATTGTCCATCATCGTTCACTTAAAACACACCAAGATTGTTATCTTCTTGTAAAAATAACAATGACAAAAATAATACTAACCCACGATCCGTTGCTTTCGGTATATGTATATTAAGCAAGACGTTCGTGATCTGCATACTCTCTCTTTTGGAGCTTAATACACCAATAAAAAAAGACATGACAGCCTTGCTTTACAAATAATTTGATTTTTATTTATATTTTGTTGGGACATAAATTTTCAAGCAGTTCGCCACATTAAAATATGAGAGAGAGAGAGAGAGAGAAAGAGAGAGAGAGAGAGAGAGAGAGAGAGAGAGAGAGAGAGAGAGAGAGAGAGAGAGAGAGAGAGAGAGAGAGAGAGAGAGAGAGAGAGAGAGAGAGAGAACCAATTGTTTAGAATAAAACCATAAGGTTTCAATTTACTTACATTCGTACAACATTACGAAATATATTCAAATTCTTTTACAAAATCACCAATAAGAATTTCACAATCTACTTTGTACGGTAAGATTAAGGAAAAAGGGCAAAGGAGCTTTTATAATGTTCTTGTAACCTGTGTCCAATTCTATTCCATATTTATGTTTAAACTACCTAAAGGTTACATAAAAGTTTAAGCTGTTAAGCATGCCTTTAGGTCAAAATGTTCCCAGCAATAACACAGTGTAAACTAAAAAAACGCCCTTTAATTCTTATTTCATAAATATACATTTCTGAGCTCGCGAGAGCACGTGCAGACAATTATGTGTGTGACAAGTACATTATTAAATTAATGTATTCAATTCAAAACCACAACTTGTAATCGTGAGACAAAAGATTATCCATTGGAAGAACACGTGCGTATTGATTAATCAATCAACTTTTGTTATGACCCAATATTAGAAAGTCTAAAAGGGGCTTTAGCTGTGTTTGTCAAAAGAAAATTATTTTCAATTTGGCTGTTTTCTATTTTTGCTACTTATACGTGATGCACAACAACAAATAAGAGCTCAACACAGACGTAAAGATACTATATTTCTATATATTTTGTGAAAATAAGGCCAATCCAGTGTGGTATTCATGTACAAAACATAAGGTTGAGTTAATAAATAATCACAATTGAAAAATTGCAGAACCCAGGTTTCTCAAGCGACTTTCACAAAACATAGGAATTTAAGAGGTTTTTTTATGTACAATGTATATCTATTTTTTTTTCATTGTATATCAATCTAAGTAGTAAAAAGGATGAATGGAGAAAAAACTCAGCTTATGTCCCAATATGTTACCCTACCAACCGATATGTTATATCCCGTACTGCATTGTCATTTGATAAAATATTCATATATTAATGTTGTCTTATATTTCTAGTGAATAACTCATATATTATTCATCTATTTTTACTAATTACTGTAATGATTAAAATCAATATATCCTTGTTGTATATCTTAATGTATCGTAAATTGAATTAAAGTACTGTAAAATAGGTAAACTTTTGTACTAATTGATAAGGAAATTGACAAAATAACTCTAAAAACTTTCATGTTGGCCACTTTCCGATTTAATGACATTTTTTATTATATCCATTGTAAACCAATATATTTCTATGACCTCTAATATTTAATCTGTAAAAGCAATGTACTTCAATTCATATTATCTCTCCTAATATATATATATATATATATATATATATATATATATATATATATATATATATATATATATATATATATATATATATATATATATATATATATATCTGTGTGTGTGTGTGTGTGTGTGTGTGTGTGTGTGTGTGTGTGTGTGTGTGTGTGTGTATGTTTGAGATTAGCTACTTCCTGGTCATAAATCGTGACATTAGACACAAATACATTACAAAACGAGCCGAGCATGATGTACCCTCCTAGTTAATTGTAATACAGTATAGAGTATCCAAAATATTTATTTTCTCTTAGTGATATGTTGAAATATGTCATCTGCATGAATCAGATACCATACCTGTCTTTGTATATAGGGAACTATTAGTAAGAAACGACGCAGTATATATGGAAGTAATGACAAACAATATCGAAATTGAGAAAAAAAATATTATTTGAAGTTAATATAAAGACGATCCTTAACACACTGATATCATAAATAATTCCCAATACGTCTTATCCACTATACCACTTTATCCATTCCCCGTGCGTCTTGATTTTGGATGCAATTTGTCAAAACTATGCTATAATCGTATTGTGCGGTAGATTTAGAAATATTTTTTGTGATAGCAAAGTAAAGAAATAAATTCCAGAAATTTGGTGTATTAAGATCATATTCGAAACAGAATCACAACATTTTCTAACTTAAATTAAACACGATCGCGGACATTAAATGTATAGCTTTGAGCAACAAAATGTAAAATATATACTTTAAAATGTAAAATATATACTTTAACAAATTAATACCTTGTAAGGTTCTATCTCGAGCACTTCAAAGTCTTAAACACGGATAAAGATCTGCATTGAGGGTACTAATCTTCTTGACACAACACTAGAGTTTAATTGCCGGAGTTCAAACACTCCCCCCTGTGTGTGTGTGTGTCATTGAGCGCTGTAAATGATCGTACGCATCAGCATGTGGCTATTTGTAATTATGCAATTTTTAAGACTATTTATTATTCAGATACTAACAAAGTACATACAGACCGCATTTTGCAATACCAACTATCATTTCTCACTTTTTTATTTACCAGGGGGGGGGGTAGCAAAACAAAGTGTGAACATGGTGATTAAAACCCCTGGTAAATCAAATAACATTTACACCTACACGTAAATATTTTGCTTATATCGTAATTCTCACTTTTTGGTATATCAAAAAAACATTTTCTCTTCTATTAATATATTGTGCTCATATTAAAATTTGCACTTTTTAGTAAAACTTTATGGTAAATACAAAAGCATTTTATCTACATGTTATGTTTATAATAGTATTACTTTTGCCACGTTTTGGTAGACCATGGAAAACAAAAAAGTGAACATTGTAATATGAGAAAAATACAATAAAAAAAAATAAAAAAATATAGATAAAATTGTTTTTATTATGTAGGGAATTTACGAAAAAGTGAGAACATGATACCAACATAAGAATGAATGTATTTGTTCATCGTGTGCGTTTACGTGACGGTTTCAATGTTGATTTGCGTCGTATACCGCAGGTACTTCACTTTCAGTGATCGGGCACCTGTTGTCAATGATATGCCGCAAGGTTTGACTTATGCTATAGTCTGATGGAATGCTTTACCTGCGATATGGCCTTATGCCACGCCTATCATTGGTATAACACGAGGGGATTGGCTTACAGTCTCTATCCAAAAAACGTGTGACTTAAACAATTAATTGAGCATGGGAAAAATAAAAAAAATTTTACCCAAAATTTACAATAGTTATTACTAAAACTCGACTAGATGTTGATGATTTTGAGGTAAAAATACACAGAATGTAATTTGCAATTGGACTTGTTTGTATGTTAATGACATAAAAATTGTAAATAATAAAAGTTAGTGCTCATTTGAAAAAAAATCAAATAAGAGATGTACACAGGCATAAACATTGTTATTTTCTTAATATATTTTGTGAAAGTAAGATCAGGTCAAGTGTCGTATACTATGCAAATGGTAAGGTCAAAGTAATCTAATCAATTGCCTAATTGGGTTTCTCCAGCAATTTTCACGAAATATTTAGGAATTTAAGAATATTTATGCCTGTGTGTTATATCTCTTTATATTTCATTGTACATCAAGTACATAAGTGGTAAAACAAAAAAGTTTTTTTTGGAGAAAAAAAATGCTATCATGTCCTTTAAATAACATTTTGATGAAAGTATTTATACGTGATGATTTTTGACTTTACTGACTATATTTATAGGTGTGAGATGAGACAGCTGCTCTGAACGACTCAAAATACAGTCTCTCACCATATTACTCATTTGAAGGCTATTTCAGGCTTTGCATTGCCCACTGTGTTGCCCTGTCTTGACTATCGCATTGTATAAAAGTGTTACCCTATTGTATTTATCTAGTTTGACATTTAGCAGAATTAAATAAACATCGCATTAAAGGTTTTACATATGCATTCTATATCATTATATCGACTTTCCACTTCGTTGATCATGTTTACCGTGACCGAGAAATGAAGCAACCTGTACAAAAGTTATATTTACTATAATAATTATTAAATATTTCATGGCTCTATCAGGTGCGCTATTTTCTCTATTCTAGTTGAGGGATTAGTCTTACCTTACGGGAATGATAAGCGTATTTGTTACATAAACACAGTTCTTTACAATACGGATCCATTCAATGAATGGAACGATCTGCGGTGTTGTATCACGTGATGGCTATTAGTGGTATTCTATTTTTAACGGGGTATATAAGAAAAATTCGTCAATGAAATCTTCAGAAACGCGTTTAATAGTCGCAGTCACGAGTCTGTCTCTGTTTGGAATTTTAATTCACGCTGTGTATATAAGTAAAGATGGCTTATAGAATTAGTCCTTTTTGTATCGGTGGACATTAGTTTTAAATGTCCGCGTCTGTCTTACGACTTTGAATAGCCTTTCTTCATGCTTATTCAATTAAGTGGGATAATTAACATTCTCAATGACGCGCACCCTTAAGGTGTTACGTATTCAAGTTACGCCCAAAACTTGCCACCACACGGATAGCTTTATATCTAAATAATTGGCAAATTGACAGGTATTTTAGTACTGAAATGTTGAAATTCACCATTATCACATTGTAACAATATTCCTATCATTAGATATTAGATTTTGCCTCTAAAAAGCACACACAATGAACACATTTTATAGAGGGGTATGAATGCAAAAGTTAAAAGGTGATCCCAATAGATAATTTCATTTTAGAAATAATTATAAATAGCCTGTCCGAATTTGAAATTATATTGATTTCAAAGATATTCCAGGTAACCACATCACAGTTTGTGTTTGCGAAGGGTAGAGATAGAGAGGGGTTGTGAAATACTATTATATTAAAAAATAAATGACGTAAAAATGTCGTGTAAGTTGTTAAATTGTGTTTCCGTAGACAATCCACATCACAGAAACCGAATGTATGATTAATCCATTTTGTTTTCATACTGAATAAAAAATGAAAACTCAGTTTTATTTTTAATTTACAACCCATATATTAGCATAATCATGTCTAGTACACAAGCCATTTAACATTCTTTCAATTTTATTTTTTGTTTGGATGAAGGGGGTTTCGATTGCAACGTCTTACGTAATATTAATCGGAGTAGTACACTCGGGGTTACACTGCGTGTTTATTTTGCATCGTACCTGTTACAACCAATTACAAAATTCACATCTGTAGTTTTATTTTCATTTTTTATTTATTTCTGTATAATATTTGTTTAAGGAGTTACCGGAGTTACCTGAGATTTGTATTAACGATATCCATATCCACTTCTAACCGGACTTTTTCACACTTTAAAATACCTTTAAAAATGTTTGTGTTTACAAAACCGACATCTTTACAAAAGAGTGTTTGAAATATCCTTACCATACAATGTCTTAACATGTAATTTGTCAATGTTTGCTAATGTCGTAAAACACAAGGTTAATATAGAGTTCAGATTTCAAAGTATATATTAAAGGTAAAATACAAAATCTGACGCAAAACTGATTCATTATATCTATATAACAAACAAACAAACAAAAAATACGTATATCATAAATTATCGGCTAAACTGAGAAGCAGGAAGTGTTTACCGGACAACTCATTCGCAGTATGGAAGCTACAGTGAAATAAATATTTTGTGGATCTACAAAACAAAACAAAGGTGGTCACTCCTGTTTACCAGGAGTGCTTTATCGATATTATTCGATTTACAGGATAACGCCATAGATTTAATTTACAACCGCTACTATTGTACTTCTATTTGTATATATCAAAATGATTTTCTAGAGCGCAAGTTCAACACTTTTTTTTAAACATACGGCATTTAAACATGATCTTAGTACCCGTCCCAACGATACTAATTTACTATTCCTCGTTCAAAGCTGAAACTGTTTCTATTGAGACAATCATGGTCTTATTGTATTCTTTTGTCCTCGTTTCATAAAGAATCTTAGCGATTTTTTTTCTTCAGATAAAATAATTCTGTTTAAATTTAATCAAGTGTGCCTGACATCAAATATCAAAGTGTAGAAAGTAAATATATTAATCAAACAGAAGCGAAGCTTGAATAATATACAATTCATTTTGAGATATATCTGTCGAAGTACGTCTTCTCCTAGTTTTACAAAGAAAAAAAAAACAGACACGCAATACACACAACTAACACAAGAGACAAACCGCAGCTCCCTTGACGTTGTGATGTGAACTTTGATTAAATATGTATGCTTTTTATCGGTCTCTTTAAGATGCTATTTGAATTTTTCAATATTTTAAAAAGTTAATGTTTGTTATTTTTAAAACATAAAACACAGCTGTTCAGAGTTGCAGTATGTCATTCACCGCATGTTGTTCAAAGACAGTAACTTTCGTTTATAACTTTTGTTTGTAGAATAATATTTATGGTATGATATGTGCATTTGTGTTTAACTAGATGAATTTGCCCTATGGTATAAAAATCAACAGACCTTTGAGTCAGTTGGTATTAAACTGACATTAAAATTGACTTTTGTATATAACCACCGGTGATGAAGGTCATTTTGAAGAACTTTTATTGGTGTTTACCGGAATATTTCGGTCGTTAAATATCACTCACTAAATCACGTTATATTAACCTCGAAAGAGGAGAATCGGAAACGGAGAGGGCTAGAATTATTCGAATTAATTATTTTTGAACTATTGAAACAAAATACCGAAATATGCCGAACTTCATCAAATGGCTGTAACATAAAAATAAGAATGCCATGTTCCAACTTTTTATTACCAGGGGATTTACCAAAAAGTTGGAACTTGATCATTTCCAAATTTTCGGTACAACCCCTGGTAAATCAGAAAGTTGGAACATGATAATGATAATTCAAGTAGATCTAATAAGCTTAAAATATGTTAACTCATCAACCCCTGAAAAACAATGGACTCTTCTGTAAACCAATGACTTAGGAGAGTCCAAAGGTGTCTTTAGGGGTGAATGAGTTAAAGCGAAAATTTACTTTTGACTTTTCATCTTACTATCTTCGAACAAGCACAATCTTAAAAAGTTCAACAGTACTTTCTGTATTTAACGGTGGATCCTTGATTCAAGTTAATTCTTCAAGAGAAACCGTTCTTTACTTATTTACGTTACCAAATGCGACGAAACTTCTGATCACTTATCCACTCAGTGTTTCAATAGCTCATATACTTAGCATTCTTCATTTAAATACTTGTATGCTGTTTGCAGTACATATTATTGCTGCTTGCCAAGTACTAACATAATATTTACCCTGTGAGGAGCAAATAATCATCGCTCCCCAGGAAGTGAAATTGATTGCATGTCTGTGGTTACCATGCTCGCTAGGATTGAACGTATCTTCGTCTATGCATTCAGGATAAGTCAAACAGGCTCGGACAAGACAAAAACAAAGGTCCACTACTACATAACTAGATGCGTATACGCCCGTTTGCTTGATTTTAATGGATTTTTACGCCACTCAACAACTTTTCAGTTATTTGGTAGCGGTCAGTTTTTAATTTGTGGAGGAGAAAAACCTGGATTCAGTGACATTGTATCTGAGAAGAGACCACCGGTCTTCCGCAAGTAAACTGACACATTGTCTCTCAATATCAGCTTAGTTTCGAGTGGGAATCGAACCTGCCCTCATTAGAGGTGATAGAATTCATGGTTAAGTGGCTGCTCTAACCAATCTGCGACGGAACCCACCCGTGTAGATACTTATATTGACTGCAGAAGAATAGAACTATCAAAGTATAGGGGCACTGTCATTTATCACAAGGTATAAAAGGTCTGACCTAGCTACCTAAATAATGTATGTAAAAAGAGATGACCCTGGAAAATATTAAATGAGAAAGACAATTTTTTCTGCAGTTCAGTTACAGTTTCCTTTTAGAGATAAGACATTCACATACAGTAGAACTTCGATGAGTCGAAGTTCACGGGACCGTCTAAAAAGTTCGAAACATCGGGACTTCGACTCATGAATGGTGATCGAGAAATCTAAAATTTACTCGGTGCACTATCTCCATAACGACATGCCACACAAAAAATCTGTTGAACGTGATTGTGTAACTGTATAGGTGCTGGGATCAAGACTTAGAATCGAATCGACTAAAATCATTTACGGCCTATTTAATGTAGATCCAGTGTATTTATTTTGTACTCAGAGAATAAATCCAAACATTCTGCAGAAAAATCGTAATCAAAGCGCCTATGCGAGAAACACAACGTTGACTCAGAGTTAAATAAAAAACCAAGAAGCTAAAATATTTTGTCACCAATTTAATTATCAACACAAAACGAAAGTCAATACATGTTTTGTTTATTGTTGTTTAACGTCCCACTCAAGAATATTTCACTTATATGGAGACGTGACCAAATGCCGGTGAAGGGCTTCAAATTTTGGCCTATGCTCGGCACTTACGGCCATTTTGAGCACTGAGGGTTCTTTAACGTGCCGACACTTACTGTGACACGAGACCTCCAGTTTTCACTGTCTCATCCGAAAGACAGGAAACCAACCTGTCGGCAGCGGGACTCGAACTCACGATCCAGAGTCGAGCGCGCTACCGACTGAGCCAGGCCGGCTCTCAATACATGTATCATGCAGCACTAGTCACTACACATTAAAATATTTTTTTTCACATCAAATTGCCGATACCGTTCATTTCATGCTGTTTTTTCTTTACAAGTGATACTTTGAGTTTACTGTATATTATCGGGTCATTTCGTTTTATTTTTACAAATCGGTAACTTATAATGACCCAAGCTACGAGATGGTAAACAACCAACACAACCGCCGGTAATTTGCATATTTGAGTCTGACACAGTCGCAAACAATCAATAATCAATTAGCGTCTGCTTATTACGTTTATTTACTTAAATCATGTTGTTATTTTGATACTGTACTGGGTGCTTATCAATAAACACGTGTCCATTGTTCAACGTAGTCGGATAGGTGTGAAAATCGCCACGGGGTAATTTACATCTTGTATACAGGTATACTTCGACTTCGATTTATTTGTATGAATTTTCGATGTTTTTACAGCGATGGGACTGCCAGTTTTGTTCGACACACCGAGAAATTCGACTCATGAAAGTTCGATTTATAAATTGTTTTTTAGTAAGGATATATAATGAAATAAATCGGGACTTTGTAAAAAGTTCGAAACAACGAGAAATTCGACTCATTGAAGTTCGACTCATCGAAGTTCTACTATTTATTATATTTAAAAGTACCATGGTAATTCTGGCAAATATTACAAAGGGTTGGTCAACATCGAAGTAAACGTATTGAATACGTTCTAGTGACGTGAACATCCATTACTACCAATTTCGGTTAAAATTAAAAGAAACTCCAGCGATTTGGCGGAATACCGAAAATAGAGAGACTAAAACAAAATTACTCAACCATGTCCTTCTCTGAGACTTCAAAATACATCTTGACCGTCTTCTCATATTTTGTTCTGATATGAATTATAAAAAACAGCATGTTACTGATACAAATGGCAGATCGAAATTAGTTAATGTAACAGTGTTTGATCTGATATACATCCAGGTACATGGAATATCCCAGCACAATAGGTCTTGCGAAACTCGATGGCAGTAAAGACCACTGCCAGTCTCTTATACAGAGTTGTCGGTCCTTGCATCCCCAAACAATCTCTGTCAACGCCTCGGTTTTTGACATATCCCAGATTCTGGTAGACAGGCTGAATATATAATTATACTATAGATTTTGCTCTTTATAAGTTATTTGCTTTCTTGCATATGTTTTTGGTTTTGACACGAAATATGATATTATTTGATGCGAAAATACTTTTTAAAATGGCTATAAATAAAGGGACTATATTTTTGTGAAAATCCTTACTCTATGCAATTTGTTCTTATATTCATTCCGTGGTAACATGAGCACGTGTTTGAGACTGCTTTTTACATGTTGACTGAGTGATCGACAACTCTGTGTAAGGGATTGACACCAGGCATTAAAATCGGGTCTTGTATTTTCAGCATGAGTCTGCAGCCAAAGTCCCGTTTTGCCTTTAATTACATAGAATCATTTAATATACATTTTGATTCAGAATTGTAGCGCAGGCGACCACTCCTAGCTGGATTTGTATTTATATAGGTGAAAAGAAAAATACTGGCTGGACGTTAATCAAAACTGAATATAAATAATATTATATTATAATCTGTCATTTGAATATATTGAATGTAGTTTTTTCCAGACACTCATATAAGCAAATTCTTGAACAGAGTTGTCGGTCCTTGCCCTCGAGAACTCTGTGTAAGAATTTGTCAGATAAGCACACGTCCACATGCAGTAAATTGTTGGATTGTCACAAGATGTGTATAAAACTATTTCAGCTTTTAGCATTTTTGTTTTCTTTTTTCAACTTTACAACACCAATCTAACTGTAGAAGATTTATTACACGGCATAAAATGAACTTCATTTACAAGATTCATTCGAGCGAAATCAGCTTTCATTTATTACCTTCCACAATTACGCATGCATCTACTCTGTTGTTAAACTGCATTCATCTGCAGAGTAAGATGAAGAATATCATTCGGGACAAAAAATGGCGGCGTTTATAAAGTTTCCTTTTCGCGGAGATCAGCGAAATCATTTCCCAATTAAATCCTCCAGTAATTCGCACATATCTTGCACGCAACTTAAAACTGCAAGATAATTACATTGAGCTGTCTCACCTTTACGTTTTATAATCCCCACTTGTAATGTCATTTCATCAAGCATGGATATATATATCATATAGATATTGCAAAATTCTTTTTAATCGCTCTAACAGCCATAGATTAGATATCAAAATTGCATTCAGTTTTCGAAATTTTTGTAACCGATTAAAATTTTTATTGGCAATTGACATTTTGCCGACAGTGATATGTAAATCAACAAATATGAATAAAACCATCATAAAATTACATCAGATGAAAAAATCAAATTATGTAAATATGAATATTACTCTACATTCTGATATATAGATTTTACATCCGGTTTTTTTTTTTCATATGACTGAGAATATATAAATTCCTTTAAAGTTGTATTAAAGTATTTTATCAGATCGTGACATCAATCGTGAAAATTGTGACATTTAATCGTAGATCAATTTTATTTATTTTACGCTCAACACATTTTGTCAATCCGGATCACCATCGTATCATATCGTATATCATTGTGATAAAGCATTACAGATCGTGTTGATTGGGATCGATCTTACACAAGGTAAAACAAACAGAACTGCCAGACTGCAGGTCCCCATCGTTTGTGGTTGGCATCGTAATTGTTCCATCTACAGCACCTCGTTTCCAGAACTGAAATATCAGATAAATTCCACGTTCAGCTACGAATGGTCAATCTTGGTGTTTGTAACGGGTCGCACGACGTATGTATGCCACCATTGTACAATCCCACTATGATAAATTAAATACAAGAGCGCACTCCGACACTCTGACACATGGTCAGAATGTCATACCTCTACCAAAGAAAATTGTCTGAAGAATCGTGTACGCTCTCGAGGTTACCTCAGCTGATCTGTAAAGTCGTAGCGCGGACCTCGTCCAGTCAGTGTAAAGTGCGAAAGTATATGCAGAAAGTTTATTTATGAATATAACTCCCTGAAATGTGACTTAATTTTGGGGATGTAAGTTCAACTTTAATACACGTGTATATCGCATATAGATCTAAAGTCAGGGTGATGTTAAACAATTACTATAATGGTATTGTCATTTGTTGTCGAAAGAATACAAATGACGCTCCAAAAGTTATTTTTTATATTTTAAATCATTTTCATATTGTAGAGATTGTGATTAGATAAAAACGCCCATGATAGTCTTTTTTGTATACGGATAAAGTAGAACGCAAACAATTTTTTTTTATCTCGGGTATTCCAAATAACTTGAAATAAATTGTAAATGTGTGCACTTCGAATTATTTATTCACTGAAATTGCATAACTTAACTTCCACATGTAAATAGAACATAAATCAAGAAGGTCTAGGTGGTTTATAACCAGTAAATAAATCTTTATGTAAAGGTACGACTTGGCGATAAGAGAACAGCTTTTTTAAAAAAAAAACAAAAGATATACTGTTAGCTATGAGTCATACAAGCATGAAAAAGTAGAACTGAAAACGGAAGTTCCCTAACGTCAAACTGTAGCATTATACGTCATAAACACGTCAGTATGGATATAGTATAAACTTGCAATGGACCGAATGGCTAAAGCATCGCGTTTACAAACATGACCTCCGTGATCGAGTTGTAAGAACATCACGCTTTGAACCAGGACGTTTCTCACTTCTGGTCAGCACAGGTTCAAGCCCCGCTGGAATCTAAGTAGATTTTTATGGGAAAGTTTGGAAGTTTACTTGCGGAAGGCCGGTGACAGCAACCATATAATTTAATACATTGTTGTGGGTGTGAATGAATTTCGGACATTTAATGGTGTGCATAGAAAGTACGTCCAAATTTTGAACATATAAAGACAGACGGAAAGAAAGACAAATAAACCAAATCAACATTCCATCGTTTTTCATTTTATTCTTATTTCATGTAACACCAATCCGATTTAGTTCCTTAATCTGTTTTTTTTCTTGTCTGTTTCTCTTGAACAATTCTTGACTACGAGACACGGCATCTTACGCCTTTGGCAAAAGTTTGTTCTTGGTGTCACTACTTTGTTTAATCATTTGAAAAAAGCGTAAAATGTTTCACAAATATACATTGTACATCGTAACCTAATTTAACACTTATTGTCACAATTATACGCCTGAAGCTAATGAAAACCGATAGGCCTTTACATATACACAAGAAAAATAACGTAAATTACATTTAGTTGTCCATATTTATTTAACGTTGCCGCGTATGATGGAGTGAGCCGTACTTGAGAGACGTGATATACATGGGTATAGTGAGATGATAAAATAATCCAGTTTCCATTGGGGTATAGTGAGATGATAAAATAATCCAGTGTCCATTGGGGTATAGTGAGATGATAAAATAATCCAGTGTCCATTGGGGAATAGTGAGATGATAAAACAATCCAGTGTCCATTGGGGTATAGTGAGATGATAAATTAATCAAGTGTCCATTGGGGTATAGTGAGATGATAAAATAATCCAGTGTCCATTATGTTATATTTTTTATTGTTATTATTGTGTCCCCCGCTACGTTATTGTTTTTTACTACAAAACCAGAATGTGCGGATCTAGTATTTCAGTTTATGGGCGTGTATGCCTTGAATATCTTCGCAATTTGTTACCGATTTCTCTATCTTTGTATAGAAACAATTAATGGTTTTATACATTTTTGCTACCTTGAGGAGGCGGCACCCATGCCTGAAACCGTCCTTAGGTGTCATTCTTTAACATTTAATTTTTTTTACAGAATGGCAGAAAGTAAGATCAACATTTCACCTCTAGTCATTGGATATCACTAGCCGGTCAGTGTGCTTTAACATTTTGCCAAAGCGCTATCACTTCAAGTCAGTATGCTATCACCTCTAGTTATTGTGGTTTCACATCTAATCAGTGCACTGTCACCTCTAGTCATTGTGCTATCATATCTAGTCAGTGTGCTATCACTTCTAGTTATTGTGCTATCATATCTAGTCAGTGTGCTATCACTTCTAGTTATTGTGCTATCATATCTAGTCAGTGTGCTATCACTTCTAGTTATTGTGCTATCATATCTAGTCAGTGTGCTATCACTTCTAGTTATTGTGCTATCATATCTAGTCAGTGTGCTATCACTTCTAGTTATTGTGCTATCATATCTAGTCAGTGTGCTATCACTTCTAGTTATTGTGCTATCATATCAAGTCAGTGTGCTATCACCTCTAGTTATTGTGTTATCATATCAAGTCAGTGCGCTGTCACCTCTAGTTATTGTGCTATCATATCTAGTCAGTGTGCTATCACTTCTAGTTATTATGCTATCATATCTAGTCATTGTGCTATCACTTCTAGTTATTGTGTTATCATATCAAGTCAGTGTGCTATCACCTCTAGCCATTGTGTTATCACCTCTAGTCCGAGTATTATCACTTCTAGTCATTGTTTTATCTAGTCAGTCAACTGTCACCTCTAGTCATTGTGCTATCATATCTAGTCAGTGTGCTATCACCTCTATTTATTGTGGTTTCACATCTTATCAGTGCTTTATCACCTCTAGTCATTGTGTTATCATATCTAATCAGTGTGCTATCATTGTGTTATCATATTTAGTCAGTGTGGTATCACCTCTAGTCGGTGTTGTTTCACAACTAGTCAGTGCACTATCACCTCTAGTCAGTGTGCTATCACCTCTAGTCGGTGTGCTATCACCTCTAGTCGGTGTGCTATCACCTCTAGTCAGGGCGTTATCATATCTAGTCAGTGTGTCATTAATAGCTGGTCAGTGTACTTTCACATTTAGTCAGTGCACTATCACCTCTAGTCAGTGCACTATCACCTCTAGTCAGTGCACTATCACCTCTAGTCAGTCCGCTATCACCTCTTGGTCAGTCTGTTTTTATCTCTAGTTAGTTCGCTACCATCTCTTTTCAGATCGTTATCACACATAGTCGGTATACCACCACCGCTAGTTAGTGTGCTTTCATCTCTAGGCAGAACGCTATCACAGTTGCTAGTCAGTACGCCGTTTCGAACTCCACTAGAACCCTTAACCCTTCGAAGAAAGTTTGCATTATCCAGCCTCAGTCATAACAGGCCATAACATTATATGCTTCATTGGGTGATCTACTGCAATTTTTTGTTGAAAAATATCGTACTTTTTATCTTCTTTTTTTAAGAGACTGTTAGCACGTGTGGTGGCTGTTGTATATGCACAGCAATCATTACGGTCGTAGTTCGATCATCAGAAATCCCTAATCGGTTATTCCCGAGCTGTACGAACTGCCACCAAAATTCACAGAACACGTACTCTCCAAGCACGCGCGGCCACTTGTGACCGAGGATTAACTTCCGGGATGTATGTGGTCTCTTCTAAGGTAGACTATAGTCAGCTTTTCTTATAAAGCCCGCCACAGAGTAATTGGAAAATAAAAAAAAAATCTGGCGTAACACACCATTAGAATAGATTAAAATTAAACACATTTTATTTATGCCGCGCCCGAAAAAGTCAGTGTCTACGCACCTGTAACAATCCAACCGTGTTTTAATGGCGAAGCAATGCTTGTTGCAATTACAATCTCCAACACAGTAAAACATGAATTTATTAAATTCGAAGCTTTGAAGGATGAAATATTATCTTATTTTGGTGTTAAATATGGCATAATATCTTATCCACGTTAACAGAGATTAACTAAAGCGTTGTCTTCCTAAATATTGTAGACAGATGTTATATATACATCACAGTAGTGTTATCATTTTCGTGTAAATGCTAAATTTAGTTTGTATCTGTTAGTGCAAATGACGTGATCTGTAAAACTTGTTTCGCAGTTCAGTAATCTTTCTTGTATCGTGCACTGTAAAGTAAAGACGCCCGAAATGCAGAGGCCAGGGGTTTGGTGGGGGGCGTGACGATAACAAGTAATCCCAAGTCGTAAGTCTTAATTTATATGATCTTTAGACAAAACTTAGGATCAATACTACCCAAAGTCAAGTCCAGAGGTATTCTCGCCTTTTTTCATATTAGATCATGATGTGCACCTTCTTAATTCTCTGCTTCATGTTATAATGCATAATTGTCGATTTCTGTGCAAGGAAAGAAATAATCCCTCTGTAATTCTGTAAATGGAGCTCCATCATTGTGAAGCGAGGAAGAATTAATAGAAACGAAGTGGAAGTATAAGTTTTTTTACGCATCATTCATGCGCGGATGAAAACGAATACAAAACAATTATGTTGAGTTTAACGGTAGTAAGTACATTTCGTTCATACATGTGTACACAAAACAAAATGAACAGCCAAAGTCGGCCACTAGTATATATATGCTATGAATGAATTCAAAATCCAAGATTCAAGCAAAGACATCACCCTGTGAATATAACTGTCAATTTAAAGTCTGGATTTCCTTGTATGTTCTCACACCCAGCGCACCTTGACGCTCTAGTAGTTGCGGTCACTTTATTTAAAGTCTATTGTTCCTTTTTCTTCGGTAAACGATATCATATTTAAGGTTCGTCGATTCCAAATCGCTGTTACGCATGGTGTACACACACACACACACTAACTCCTACAACTGTCCTATCCCACAGGAGAAGCCGGTCGAGTTTTAATTTACAGGAATTACCCTAACACTGGCTCAAGAAATAGAAGCAAATGTTTTGAAATTGAGAGGAATTATCTCTAAGGAAATATTTAATTGTGTTTCTTTTACTTTTCTGGTGATTTTCGTGGGATAGTTTTCCCCACAAATTGTGAATATAAATTAATGTGTGACATAACAGGGGATTAAACATCTGGGTAAGTTATTGTATATATATCCATTTATTTATTAATGGAACCAGTTTATTTCTTTACTTATTTGTTTTGGTATATTTTTAGAGAATTTCTGTTGTTTAGCGTATTGATTTTTTATTGATTAGAATTGCGTGTGCTGGGTCATCTTACACATTCCTTTTTTCTGTAAGTGTAAACCTTGGCGTCTCCGTTAATTATTTTATCGTCAAATCAATACACCTGATGAAAAATGTTTCCTGTAAAATTTCTACCTGCATAAAGTGACTTTTAATCGAATATTTCTGCTAAAGCCCACGGCTAACTAGGCTAGATTTATACCTATGTGGTTCGAAAGTCGTTTTACATTAAGTGGCTTAGGATCAGCGTTTTAGTTCTGGGGTATTGTATCGAAATTCATTTGGATCCCTTAGGGTGGGCGTTAAACGTGAAAAAACGATTTTTTAAAGAATTTACCATTGAATCAGTAGAGGAATTCGCCGAGAAATGAAATTGTTAAAAACTTAATTATTTCAAGATTATTCTTATCACCATCATCATCTTCATCACCATATTCATCACCATTACAATCACCATCATCGTCGTCGTCGTCGTCATTATCTCCCTCGCAGATTATATAACATGTCCTCCTATTGCACAGACAGTTTCGAATTTCTATCCCAAAATTTAAGTATTTGAATAATTTTTAGATTTATCAACTTGTTTGTCTAGGAATCTCTCTTTTTCAAGGTATTCCGAGGCATAATAACCCAGAGATATAGTTACGGGTACATATACTCACCAAGGTTTTCTACATTGAAAATAGTTTGATAAGTTGTCAAAAAAAATCACAAAATTTGAAAAGCAAGGAAATGTGAAGGTCCGCGGCAACTCTGTCTAATATGAAAATGATAATATGTATGTGGGTATCTTTAGTACTTAGCTTGGTAAAACAAATTCTTATTCATTTTGTTAAAGCAGACTGCAACAACAACAGACAACTAACCACGAACACCAGCGACAACAATTT
This sequence comes from Atrina japonica, assembly GCA_030159075.1. Classification (NCBI taxonomy): domain Eukaryota; kingdom Metazoa; phylum Mollusca; class Bivalvia; order Pterioida; family Pinnidae; genus Atrina; species Atrina japonica. The sequence continues at coordinate 19,454 of BROG01001147.1, forward strand.
CAATTTGTTCTCTTGGGGACATATTGATACAATATTTTAGGCTTGTTTAAAATTTTAATTTTCCAATTAATTCAAAATGATTACAGTTAAATTTTATTTTTTTTATTATAAATGATAATGATGAAATACAACACATATATATTTTTTTCATTATCAAATGTAACGTTATATCGGACATTTTCTTCGATGTCATTTAAAAAAGAAAAATGTTTTGTGTCTAATTTTCTTTTTCCTTAAATATATAATATATTCAAAGTACAAAAGTAAAATTCTGTTAGTGTAGGTACATGTAGCGTTAGGTATTCAGATGACGATTATGTGTTGGTACCGGTGTTGACAGCCACATGGGCGTGGTGACTGGTGAAGAAAGCGATTATCTACCACATGTTTTGTTATTTTACTTGACATTGTAACATTTTCTTGTAATACAACAATGTTACATATATTTCATGAAATATCTAATTGAAATATTCACTTAAAAATCTCAATATAGACAAATACGTTGAACATAAACATTGCTAAGTGTTATAATTGGGATTCTCTTTTATAGCAGAAATGACCTAATCACTCAAGCGGAAGGAAAAGTCATGAAAAAACCTGTTGAAATACCATCTTTCAATGGAACAATATAAATGTGTTTAACTATGTGGGCCACTGGTGCAGGAAGGAATGAATGAAAAAAATGTGTGTTGGAGTTTAAAAATGGCAGATCATAGATCTGTCCCTTCTTTCCGTGAAGTAAATCGGAAGCGGTAAAAAAAAAACCAAAAAAAACCCCAAAAAACTAAAAAACAAAACAATAAGAGAACAGGTTCGCCGCTGTGAGACTAATAACTATAAATTTAAATCACTAACTCAATCGTGCAGTTATAGACGTCAAATTATTTGTTGTTTATCTAGAATATGACTCTAATGAATAGGATTGTAATTCGTGGTAGACTTGTATGCAAAATAAGGTATCTATTGCACCATTTGAAAGCAGTGGGAACTAGCTTGAAGAAAAGAAAGAACTAGATTCGTGTTTTTTTTTATAAAATTTATACAATTTCGAATTGACTACCAACTAACACGGTGTGTAAACTGTGACGTTAGGTTTAGTTGCTGAAAACTAGATGCTAAATGAGAAGGGTTGAGCAGTGACGTAATACGTGTGTCAAGAGGTTTGTTGTATTGAATAAAATTCAATTGAAATAAACACTGTACAGAAAGTGTTGATTTCAGGCAGACTGTCGGGTTTAATAGACCCTTCTTTGTATATCAGGGCCCAAAGTCATCATATTTACTCAGTACTCAAGCTCAACTAACTTTTCACGATTTTAAGGTTAAAACATGCTAACTTTATTCTGTAACTGGCCATGTTTGTATATTGATGGCATACATAAAAATTATTGCTCATTTGAAAAAAAAAACCTTTAGAAATATTAAAAACCTGTTTAATAAGTGGGAATGTTTGCCAGTTTTCTTGCGGACGGTCGGTGGTCTTTACCCGGGTAACCGGGGTTTCTCCTTCACCAATAAAAACTGGACGCCATCATATGACCGAAAAATTGTTGAGTATGGCGTAAAACAAAAAAAATTCAACGTAGATGACTATACTGTTATATTGACAGACAGACGTGTTTGTTCGTCGAATTACGTCGAACAAAGACAAGAATAGATTCAGATTCTTTATTATCCTGATGCTTTCGACATATCGGAAAACATATGAACATATATACAGATTATACAAATACTAAATCTTTTACAAGAGCAAGCGGCATACATAATACTACAAACATAGGTAATAAAATGAAATTTATGTCAGCATTTGACGCCTTTTAGACGCTAAATATAAATATTCACCAAGGTTACAGATTGTTTTAACATTACTAGCACTCAGTAATTGTACAACCTTAAACATGCTAGGTCTTCTATAATAGTAGGGTTTAGTATAATTTAGTCTTAAATCAAAATAATCTGGACACTCAAGGATGAAACGAAATTCACCTTCAATATCAGAATTATTACATAAATTACAAGTGTGATCTCTCCTGATGGTATTCGTAAAACGACCTTTCTCGATATTCAAGGAATGAGATGACATCTTAAAACGCGATAAATATTTTCTATATAAAGAATTTAAAGGTTTTTGTAAGTAAAATTGAAGAGTAAAGTTTTTAACTAAATGCTTATACAATTCACCTCTGGTAGTGTTTTGTATCTTAGACAATATATTTTGTCAGAAAACATCATTCAATCTGTTTTTAATTATGAAGAAAACATTATTTTCATTCAAACAAATACATCAAACCAAGATTGTTAAGCTCAGTCATAATATTAACTATCCAATCGTCGTTGTCTACAATTATTTGTTCTAAACACGCTTTAAGTATAAAATTTTCTGTTTTTCTCAATTTTAACCAATATTTTTGTCATTCGTAATTTACGTGAAATGTATAATGGAAATCGACCAAGTTCGAACAGAACACTGACCAATCAGAACAATTACATGTATAAACGAATAACTATTCGAACACTTTCATACTCGTTCCAAGAACAGTTCAAAAATATATTTATAATAATGTTTATGATTACTGACCACTTCCAACATCGACATTTTGAAATTTTACTTATAAATCTCACAACAATGCCGTTCTGTAAATGTCGCTATTACTTAGTCAAACTGTCATTTACTGATTTTTAATTTGTAATAAATTAGTATAGGACAATTGTCCTGTACTCATTTTTAATTTATTACAAATTAAAAATCAGTAAAGGATTAAAGGATGATTGAGTTCATCCATATATGCCGTGACTTGTTTAATAGCTTTGTTACTTACTGACATAATAGAATGAGTATGTATCTCTTATCCTCGGGATAATTTTTTTTTTCATTGACAACTTCATGGTAGGTGTTTGTTTACGTAACAGCTTAGAACTGAGTGAAAGTAAACAGTAAGTCGTTAATGTTGTACATAGAAATGACACCGTTGAACTTAAGTACATACTGCAGGGTATGTTTGCCATCACGGATATCATAGAAAGTGAACTATCAACGAACTTGACCAGCTCATGTGAGTTTTAAGTGCCATAACTGGATGGTAGTAGTAGCTATATATCATTTTCACACAGTGACAGAGCTACGTCGTACTTTTGCTACATGCAGGTTGATATCTTCTTATCTCACCCTAGGTTGAGAGCGCCCGTATTATGGCGTCATGTAAAAAACCGCAAGGCACCATTTTGGTAGAGGATTTTTTTGGTCAAAGTGTTGTTCAGACAGTATCTAATTACGTACGAGTTATAAACATTGATGAGGGGTATAGTAATTCTCAAGTGATGATGTTAATAGTAGAATGCTCAGTCAAAAAGTTTAAAATTTTGAGTGCAGGTCGAGAATTTTTTAAAGTTTGAATTCCATAAATTGACAAAGCTAGCCGAAAATGTTATGTATTCAGTAAGAGAGCTTCACCGTACTTTACTACATGAAGGTCGAGATCTCGGAGGGGTGGTTTTGTAGTATTGAGGGGACTCCGATATGATGTAACAGTAGGGAGCCTACCAAATCATTAAGGCGATACATACTAATGAAGTGACCCATGCAAAAGTTTAAATACATGTTCTGAGTTAATCCGCTGTGTTGACCAATAAAAATGTTTTTGTAGTAACGTGACACATTTTTTCTTCAGTAGTGAGATAGCCCATGTATAGTGTTATAGTAGTGAGATTTTCCACGTATGGTGCATAAGCAGTGAGATGATCCATGTATTGTGTTATATTAGTAAGATGACCCATAAATGGGGATAAAGTAGTGAGATGACCTATGTATAGTGTTATAGTAGTGAGATTGCCCACGTATGGTGCATAAGCAGTGAGATGATCCATGTATTGTGTTATATTAGTAAGATGACCCTTAAATGGGGATAAAGTAGTGAGATGACCTATGTATAGTGTTATAGTAGTGGGATTGCCCACGTATGGTGCATACAATTGTTACAGAAGTAAAAGAATCCATATATATTGAAAAAAGATCCATATTGTTACACTAATGAGGATCCATACATATTATTACAGTAGTGTGGGGATCCATATAATTGTTCCAATAATTAGGAGATCAGTGCATACAGCTCTAATAATGGGGAGATCCGCCCATATTGTTACAATAGTCAGGATCCATACATATTGTTCCAGTAGTGAGGGGATCTATATATATTGTTTCAATATTTAGGGGATCCATACATATTGTCACAATAGTGAGATTCCATACATATTGTTAAAATAGTGAGTGGATCTATAAAAATTGTAACAATAGTGAGGGTGTCCATACATATTGTTCCAATAGTTAGAGGATCCATACAAACTGTACCAATAGTGAGGGGATCCATGCATATTGTTCCAATAGTTAGGGGATCCGTACATATTGTTGCAATAGTGAGGGGATGCATATATATTGTTACAATAGTGAGGGGATCCATACCTATTGTTGCAATAGTGAGGGGATCCATATATACTATACCAATAGTGAGGGGATCCATACATATTGTTGCAATAGTTAGGGGATCCATACATACTGTACCAATAGTGAGGGGATCCATACATATTGTTGCAATAGTGAGGGGATCCATACGTATTGGTACAATAGTGAGGGGATCCTTACATATTGTTACAGTAATGGGATTCATCCATATTGCTCAAATATTGAGGAGATACATACATATTGTTCCAATACTGAGAGGATCCATACATATTATTAAAATGGTGAGGGGATCCATACATATTGTTACAATAGTGAGAATCCATACAGTGTTACAATTCTGAGGGTATCTATACATATTGTTCCTATACTGATATCTATACATATTGTTACAATAGTGAGGGGATCCATACACACTGTTCCAATAGTGAGGGGATCCATAGATATATACATACATACATATTGTTCCAATAGTGAGAAAATTCATACATATTATTCCAATAGTGATGGTATCTATACATATAGTCGTAACAATAGTGAAAATCCATATACATATATATATATATATATATATATATATATATATATATATATATATATATATATATATATATATATATATATATATATATATATATATATATAGTACTATTTATTATATATTATTTTTATTTTATATATTATATATATTATACTATTATATATAAAATGACTGATTCCAAGTTCGTGATTTAACATCATTTGGAAATCATGAAAATTGATTGATGCATTCAAAGAGTGGAATCAGTAATCAATGATTTAGTATTTGAGTGTATCCTGTCATTTCATTTGATGTTGTTATTATGCGTCTATTTATTCAACTGCACTGACTGGCTGAGGGCTTTCATCCGACGTATACCAACAGACAGATTTAAGTATACTGGCTGAATTGATTTCCTTGACCTCATAACAATCAATTTCTTTTATGTTCCGTTGTTGCTAATGTGATCGGCATGGCATTCGACAATTGATATCTGCATTGACTCAATCCCTGGTTACTTATAAGCATACCTGTCGAGGAAGGTACGAGTTTCAGTCCATCGCAATCGCAGATTGTGTTTCTAATAAACCAATTTCAGCCGTTACGAAGGTGAAAACTAATTAGACGACCTTGTTTGGGGCATCTTGTTTTGTTTGTTTATTTGTTCTTTTTTTATCTATTGGTTGTTTTGGTGCGAATAGTCTTTGTAAAACGGGGGGGGGGGGGGGGGAGGAACATTTTTTCTATCAACCAAAATTATCATCTGAGGAATGTCTTATCTGTATAATTATTTCCAGGGGATTTTCATATATATATATATATATATATATACGTGTATATATCCAACGCGAAAATTCTGGTCTTTACCTTTTATCCCATGACCTTTCTGAGATAAATTTTAACGAATTTTATAAATAGTTCAGTAGGTTTTGGGTTACAAGTTAAAGTCTTATGTTTATAACTATATCTTATGTAACACGTGCAAGACACTGCCAATCAGACAACCTTGAGTCTGTTATTACGTGGTCTTATTAGCGAGATTCCACTGTAAAATTTTGCCAATCAGACCACTTTGAGTCAGTCAATTAGGTGGTCTTGGCAGTGAGCTTTCACTGTATTTAAACACGCTCATCATTTCCAAAACAAACAGTTTTCTTTTCCGCATTCCCAACCTTCAGATGCTATTTGATGTCAAAAAGGCAAATCACTTTTATTCCGTATTAAATGTCTTGTTGACCTTTTATCACGTAAAGCCATTTTAGTTTACTTTTACACCGTTATTTGAGTGTTTTATCGTTTTAATGTGTCCTCGGTGGCCGAATTGTTATACCATCACGCTTTGAACCATTAAGTCTCTCACTTCTTAGGTCAGCACAGGAGCCTAAGTTATTTTTTGTAAGAAAGTTTGTCGGTTTTCTTGCGGATGGCCGGTGGTCTCTTCCCGGATACATTGCAACCGGGTTTTATCTTCCACCAATAAAAACTGGCCGCCACCATATAACGTAAAGTATGTTGGCTGTGGCGTAAAACACTGTTCAAAATTAAAAATCAAAGGACTGAAAGTCCCGCTAGTCGGTGAGTTTTCAGTAGTTGGAAAGGCCACATTTATACGGTTGCGTCATGTGATGCTATCCAATTGTTCAGCTGATCTTTAAGTTTTCTTTCATCAGTAGTGTCCAACGGGCGCACAGGGGCATACATAATACAATCTATAGGACTGGGGGATGTATCGAACATATAAAATCTCTGACTTGTTCAGGCTGGTAAGATAGAGTGTAAGTTATTTACCCATTCCAACTGATGTATAGCATAACTCCAACTTTCTGGATGTTGCCCTATATATTAAACCACTATTATCACTTCCCGGCAGAACACACGAGAGGTCAGCACACACGAGAGGTCAGCACCAAAACTAACAAGTATACTTCGTATTCATCTGCTTGGCAGACGGGACGGAACAAATGATTAAAAAAACTGGTACAATAAATTGTACTTGCAATTACAATTTTTAATGTTCTTGTAGTATCGACTACCTTAAAGTTTCCGATGCTCGATTAAATGGTCATATCAATTCTATATTACAATATTATCACGCGGATGACGCATTTAAAACATCATAACAATGTAAAACGGCGGATCTGAGCCAGGGATATAGTGGTTTGTTTATATTCATGCGCACATGGGGATGTTTGCAGGGGACCTATTAAAGGGATCGTAGCTTAAATTACGAATGTCAGATAAGTCTCTGTAAGCTAAAGAAATATCACGCTTAGTTACCTTTGAACTAAACTAGTGATTTAACAAAAATAATTTAACATAAATGTATATTTTCATTAAATAATTAAACTTTCATATATTCAGTAAATGGGAACTATTTTTTATAATAAAAAACCTCCTGATATGTTCCCATCAATGCAAGCGAGTTTACAGAAAACGGGAATTTAGAAAGTAGTGAGACGGCGGAACCGAGCAATGTCCCATTCTAGTTTGATGGTAGCTACAGTCAATAGATTCACTTCCCGAATTCACCAACTAAATATATTTATATATGTATGAGAAAAACTCCGAGTCACCGTAGTTACTTTGATTCGAATTTGCGGCTAGGCTACAAGCGCTAGTTTTGATACACTATCCCGGACCCTTGTCGATAGATATATTCAGCCATAACAAAACCAATCGTTATATAAACTGATATTTAAACCACCGAACTAGATATCACTATATACAGAAGTAATCGTTAAATATTTATCAAATACGGAAAGTAATATGAAGCGAAAGAACCCAAAAGCTGCACATGTGTCATATTACGTTACGGGAATAATGTGTAGACTATAAAGAATAAAAGTGTACCGGTGAGTCGGACAGCTTAAACAGATAAGTTTCAGATAAATATGTAAATGTAGCCTCTTAATCCGTGGTTGTATTCATAGTGAAAATAAAAGATTTAGCAACAGAATTTTAATTAGGCCGAACTTTCTGCCCGGATTTTAAGCGTTTGTGTGTGTGTGTGTGTGTGTGTGGCAAACCCTGATTTTACAAAAAATCGATTAAAATCGGGGCAGAAAGTTCGGCCTAGATTTTAATCGGCATTCATTTATAGAACCAATATTGCTTTGAAACTAAGCGTCTTTAAAAAAAAAACGCTAACTGTGACATAACGGGTAGGAGGGTAGCCAACGCCACGCCTGTGAAAGGTCTGTAATTAACACAAGACTTGTTTGTATAGAGTTATGACTTCAGCTTTGCTAAGCGCTCTGTATAAAAAAGTTATCATTTAATTTAAAAGATATTTGAAAGATTTTAAAACCTAGGTATTAACTGCATTGCCATTAATTTGTGAGTTTCAGAGTCCGAAGTAACCAGGACCCAAACTGGACAAATTTATTTAGTACTCAAGCTCAACTAACTTTTCGTGATTTTAAGGTAAAAACACGCAGGATTTATTCTTTAACTGAACATTTTTGTATACTGACGGCATACAATCTGTAAATAATATATATATAACGATTAAAATTATTGCTCCTTTGAAGAAATTTCAGAAATATGAAAATATTGTTCGAGTACTTACTCAAAATATTTAATCATTTTTACAGGGAAATCCTAGGTATGACGCCAAAGTTTATATGTGAATGATAAAAAAATGATAATATGCTTTCTAATCATTCAAACCCAAACATTTTATAAACGATTTTATGGTAAAAAAAACAAAACAAAAATTAAAAGTTGAGCTTGAGTATTGAATAAATTTGGTGACTTCGGGCTAAGAAGATATATTCAATACTCTTACTCATTCCTTATTTTGACAACAAAATACTTATTTTACTTGCTTGTAAAACTTCTGGAATACACTGTATAGGAAACAATATCAAAAGGATCAGAATTGTGTTTCTCTCGTATATATATATCTATATTTTTTAATTTTGAATACGCCACACTAAAAAAAATTCCTCAGTCATATGGTAGCGGCCAGTTCCTAATGATTGAAGAGAGAAGCCGGTTATAATATCCGGGAAGAGACCACGGACTTTCCGAAAATAAACTGGCAAACTTTCTCACACAATTCAGCTTGGGTTTCGATCCGCGGGGCTCAAACCTGCGCTGACCAGAATTGAGAGTTTCCACTGTACCAAGAGCAATGCTCTAACCACTCGGCCACAGGGACTCCATCTCGTAAATTAGAAACATACCTAGACTAACATTATTTATTCTCAGTTGTATGTCAAAAACATCACGCATCGGTTCTATGTATTTCATATTCGAATTATGAAGAGCCTATCTTGAACCTAGTCTGATTAGCAATTGAGGACGTTAGCAGGTTCAGTGGCGGAAGGCTGGTGGTCCCGCCCCGGGTATATTGTAGCCTGCTTTTCTGTCCATATAGATACAAACTGTTTAATCTGGCGTAAAACAAAAGTACAATATTAAAGAACAGACAACCAAGAAGAATTCCACAATTCCATTGTTTATCCAGTGACCACATGCTAAGATTTTGTTCCTCAAAAGTATTTTCAGTGCAGCAACTTTCAATATTATACCTAATAAGTATTAACCCCTCTTTGAAATTTTTCAAATGCATTTACTTCATTTTCTTAAATAATCTTAATTCACTTTCATTTCTTTTTCTAAAGATCTTGCAGTCTATGAATTTTTGAAGAAGCGAAGGCTCATTTTTTTTGGGGGGGTGGTTGGGGTGGGGGATGTGTTTTACAACTTATAACGATCTACGAGCACTTAGATATATCGTTTCCATATTTTAATATTTTTAGTATTTATTTAGCATCTAATTTATTTAATTACCTATATATTCATAACAGTTGTCCAAACCTGTGCGTTCAAGTGATTAAAGTACATGTATGTGAGTTGAAGAGATTTTTTTTTCTTTTTTTTGAAAATACTGTTCCAAATCAAAGACTTACTATATGAACCATTTATATACTTAGTGTTGAAAGCGGATTAACTCTTACTGATATAGTGTTCGTTAGTCTACTGTGTCCGACTGAATGACTAGGCTTTCTAAGTTACTCTGGGTAAACGTTGGCTGATCCTGAATACTGGCTGAGCAGGCCAAGTTGAGAATATTCTCAAACTTGAGAATTTACTCAAGTTTTATGGCGCCGTTCCCTGATGTCTTTCCGACATCAACAATCTCTCTCTCTCTCTCTCTCTCTCTCTCTCTCTCTCTCTCTCTCTCTCTCTCTCTCTCTCTCAATATATATTGCACAGTGTACAATTCATCATCATCACCATCATCATCGATATCATCATCATCATCATCATCATCATCATCTTCATCATTATCATCATCATCATTTTTAAACAATATAAACAACTACAGCATAAAATTAATCATCATCATTATCATTAATATTATCATCATCATCATCATCTTAAAACAATACAAACAACTTTAGTGTTCAATTCATTATCTTCATCATCTTTAAACAATATAAACAACTGCAGCTTAAAATTAATAATCTGATTGCTTGTATTTGATATAGTTTATATCAAGAGCGTTTACCAAACTACCGACATGTACCTACCCTATTTACTCTAGCGGCACAGCGTCCGGCTGCAGATTATACTGTACGTACCCTATTTATTCTAGCGGCACAGCGTCCGGCTGCAGATTATACTGTACGTACCCTATTTATTCTAGCGGCACAGCGTCCGGCTGCAGATTATACTGTACGTACCCTATTTATTCTAGCGGCACAGCGTCCGGCTGCAGATTAAATAAAGAGCGATTACCAAACTACCGACCTGAACCTACCCTATTTACTTTAGTGGTAGAGCGTTAGTCTCTAGTTTATACAGTGAGCGCTTACCAAACTACCAACCTATGCCTACAGTGTATACTCTAGCGGTAAAGCGTTCGTCTGTAGTTTATACAAAGAGCTCTTACCAAACTATCCACCTATGCCTGCTATATTTACTCTAGTGGTAAAGCGTTCGTCTGTAGTTTTATACAAAGAGCTCTTACCAAACTACCCACCTATGCCTGCTATATTTACTCTAGTGGTAAAGCGTTCGTCTGTAGTTTTATACAAAGATCGCTTACCAAACAACTGACCTATACCTACCGTATTTACTCTAGTGATAGAGGTTTTGATTCGTAAGCAGGGGGTATCGAGTTCGATTCCTGGTAACGGGTCAAACCAAAGATTTGAAAGATGGTAGTGACTATTTCTTAACCATTTGCTCGGCATACAAAGTAAATGTCACGAGTCTTTCGGATGAGACTTAAAACCGAGGTCACGTGTCACGGAAGGCACGTACAAAAATCCTAACTGCATCGGCGTCTGTCCTTAGCACAGGTACAAAATTTGTAGCACTTCACCTAGAACTGATGACTTATCCATAGAAGTAAAAAGTCTTGGTGGGATGTATGTGGACACTGAGATGAAGAGGAGTCCATTATTTTTCAGGTGGTGATTCGTTTATGACTCGTCAAACAAAATGGCGTGATCCTAATGATTGTTTTTACATGACTTTTTTGTATTTAATTGCCGTCGTGATACCTGGGTCCGAAGACTCCAAATTTACTCAAAACTTAAACTCAACTTATATTTCATTACGTTGACTGTATAGTGACACTTGGGATTTTTCTGTAAAATTGAATAAATACGCTGAGTACGTTACTCAGAACTTGAGTACGTACTCATACAATATTTAAAAAATATTTTCTGAAGTTTTATTTAAATGAACAATAATTTTTATCATTATTTGCAATTGTATGCCGTCAATATACAAAGATGTCCAGTTACAGAATAATTTTTGTTTGTTTTTACCCTAAAGTCTTGAAATGTAACTAGTTGAGCTTGATTACTGAGAAGGGGTGGAAATTAACGGGTGCCCGTTCGCCCGAGGCGACTGAATTTACAATCGGGCGAATTTTTTTACGTACGAAGTCGCCCGTTTGGCGAATTGATTTCAGGAATTTTTTGCCACATTTGGGGGCCGTTATTCGGTCCATTTCTAGTCGAATATAGTATCTTTTTTTTCTCAATTTTGGTCCTTAAAATTCTCAATCTGATGAAGCTAAAATTTTGACATGTTAAGTTGGAATGTCCGCTTTTATCAAAATGAAAGTAGAAGTCAACCATTCTGCATTTCAAAAAGCTTAAGTTTCGAAAGTGATCCATTTCCATCTATTTGTAGTTTAAATGGATTGTTAAAAACCAGTTAGAAATAAAAATAATTATTTTATTGACAAGTAAATACGTTAGTCTTTACCTCGTGGGCAAAAATGTCACAGAACACATTGTGTGTTGACTGTTGTTGCTTGCAGTTTATGCAGGAAATGGAAGTTGGGTGTGTGTAATAAAAGAGCCGATACCGAACGGAACTGAATTTCAGGATGTGTTGAAATGATGATACATGTATATGTAGTACTATACATTGTATAAAAGTTAATCTTAATTAAATGTAGGTGAATGATAAAAGAAAAATTAGTTGTTGTGAACAAAAGTTTTATTGAGATACTTAAAATGGATAGATATTGTTTTAAAAAATGAAAACGTTTGTAATTTGCATCAATTAAAACACACAACAGTTACATATATTTATTAAAATTAATAAAACACAAAATTGACTCAAATATTTTTTTTCTTTGTGGGCAACCAAATTTTCATGGCGGGCAAGCACAATATCAGTATAGCACTTGCCCGGCTGAGCAAGTTGTTAAAAATGTTAAGGTCACAAACTGGTTAAATTTTTTTCAAGTAAATATGACGGGCCCCTAAGTTTAAATCTGGACTCCCAGAATTTAAAACTTAGGAGCCCGTTTGGCTCCAGAGGATGGTGTATGTTTGTTTATTGTTGTTTAACGTCCTACTCAAGAATCTTTGACTTAGATGGAGACGTCACCAAATACCGGCGAAGGCCTTCAAATTTTGGCCTATGCTCGACACTTACGACCACTGAGCAGTGAGGGCTCTTTAACGTGCCGAAACCGACTGTGATACGGAACCTCGGTTTTTATTGTCTCATCCGAAGGATGAGGAAACCAACTAGCCGCCGGCTGGACTCGAACTCACGACCTCACGATCAAGAGTCGAACGCGCTACTGACTGAGCCAGTCCGACTCACGCATGGTAGAGGCTAGTGTTTAAAAGTTGCAGAGATTGGCGCTAGAGTGACAAACTGTGAATGAAGAACTACCACGTTAGTGCCAGTAAACTGGCAGATATCCCCATTATATGCAACTACCGTTTAGTGAATCTGAGAAATGTGGCTGAAATAAACTGCCCAAGACCCTGAGGCGCCCACGACGCTCCCCAGTCACACCCAGGTGTTAGCAGAAATACCCGTAATTCTGAAATTCAGCATTTAAAAAAAAAGTTTTGTATTATCTGAAGTTCAGTGTATAAACAAGTGTATACCTAGAAATGAATTGCGCCAATTTCGTCCGTTGTTGGTAGGACAAATTGAAAATGATAGCGAAATTGCCAAGTTAAATAATTGAAGTATGGCACTACATGCCACCGATGAGATCATGACGATTTAGGCCGAATTTTTAGACGTAATGAATATACTCTCGGTCGTAAAAGGGCAAACAATTATCAGGGGCGCGAAAAAAAAAGAAATACATGTTTACAGTAGTTACTTTATTGAACGCGCAAGGCTAACTCATTTTTATCCTTTCCACTCACATCCAAAACATCAGTTCAAATATATATCTATATAGTAAAACCTGCTTTAGCGACCACCTGTGAATAAAGACCACCCTGGTCATAGAGCCCCCAATAGTATCTATGTACAAATCAACCTATAAAAACCACCTCCCTATAAAGACTAGTTTTGTTGTGTCCCTAAACGTGATCTTTTTAAAGTAACATTACAAATTTCACTGTATTTTTTTTCGATTGCATTCAGTGAATACATAATCATATTCCGTTGCAGTGTACTATATTTATGTTTTTTCACCTTAAAATCATTTAAAAAAAATAGTTGAGCTTGAATACTAAGTCAATGTGGTGACTTTGGGTGCAGTAAATGCCCTTTTTTCGATTTAAAATAGAAAATTTTATGATGAAAAAACAATGATTGTAGACTAAATCTTTGCATTTTTGTGAATTTGTTCAAAACATATTAAACAAACAAATAAATAAATGAATAAATTTTGATTTATTTAGTTGTTGTTTTGCATTTTTAACATCCCGCCAATAATCTCTACTCATATGAAGATGATGCCAGATTTACACGAAGAACCACAGATTTTGACCTGTGCTATTGACTGACGCCAATGCAGTGAGTGGTCTTTTAAGGGTCATGTCTAGCATGACACGTGACCTCGGTTTTATGTCTCATCCGAAAGGCTCTTAACTTTCATTTCATATGCCGAACGCAAGGAGAAGGAACAACCACGACCATTCTTATAGTTTCCAATGAATTAATGAATGAATGAAATAAATAGATTGATAAATAAATAATTTAATAAATAAATAAATAATTTGATAAATAAATAAGTAAATAGATAGATAAATGAATAAATAAATCAATAAATAATTGAATAGATGGATAAATAAATAAATGAGTATGTAAATAAATAAGTAAAAAAATAAATAAGTACTTAAATAAATAAATAAATAAGTAAATATATAGATAAATAAATAAATGAGTAAAGAAATAAATAAATAAAAAAATAAATAGGTACTTAAATATATAAATAAATTAGTAAATTTATAGATAAATAAATAAATGAGTAAAGAAATAAATAAATAAAAAAATAAATGGATATGATGATAGAAAAGTTAAATATTTAGAACAGGAATTCCATGACATTATGTCGATGGATTCCTTAACATAATAGAGATACAAGTATTTCCTGGTACAGTATTAAAAACTTGCATTTGGTAACTAGCTAATATGTAAAACTTAAAGCATGTTAGAGTTATCGTTCTTTATCGATAATTTTGCAAACCTAGCTTTCATTTACAATATATAGTACTGAAATAGTATTTTTTTATGTTAATTACAATACTAGATATGGGGGAAAAGTGTCAATAACTGGACAAATTGCGAAACGCCCCTCAGTTTCTGAAAGCTTACCGAAAATTAAACCGGGCTTAACGAAAGACTGGTTTGCGTGATTTAATTGTGATTTACACTAGCCTTAAAATCTTTTTTTTTCAATTATATCTACATTAAGAAAAGATTTAAGATATTAAAGGAGGACAAAATTGGCAAATAATCGAATACGAATTGAATAATAGTCATGGAGATGCCAAAAATTTTGGATTATTTTTTCAGTTCTTGATACAATGTGAAAAACATTATACCATTACAACGAAATTAAAAATCAAATACAGTTTATTCGTAAAATTAAAATTATTTATACTTAATATTGACAAACATCTTTTATTTTCCAGATACGAAAGATAAGACTATGCTAATCCAGAAATGTTATTGGTGGATGGCAGTTGTGTGCGTCTTTCTACAATTATCGTCTGCCACTGCGAGTACCAATACAACTTTAACTGAATCGCCTATATCCGAATCAACAACTCAAGATGTCTCCATTACTTCAGACACAACAACAACAACAACAACAGATGGTTCAACCTCAGATACTGTTACAACAACTATGTCAGATACAACAACAGATACAGTAACAGCAAATGTGTCAGATACAACAACGGATACTGTAACAACAACTATGTCAGATACAACAACAGATACAGTAACAACAACTATGTCAGATACAACAACGGATACTGTAACAACAACTATGTCAGATACAACAACAGATACTGTAACAACAACTATGTCAGATACAACAACGGATACAGTGACAACAACTATGTCAGATACAACAACGGATACTTTAACAACAACTATGTCAGATACAACACCGGATACTGTAACAACAACTATGTCAGATACAACAACGGATACAATACCAACAACAATGTCCGATTCAACAACGGATACAGTGACAACAACTATGTCAGATACAACAACGGATAGTGTTACAACAACTATGTCAGATACAACAACAAATATTGAATCTACAACAACAGATGCAGTTGCAACAACAACATTCCTTTCTGAATCAACAACAACGTCTTCAACACCTATGACAACGGAAAGTGCAACTTCAGAAAGTACAACTGCAATTGATTCTACGACAACAGATAGTACAACCTCAGATACAGCAACAACAGCCATGTCAGATACAACAACAGATACTGTAACAACAACTATGTCAGATACAACATCGGATACTGTAACAACAACTATGTCAGATACGACAACAGATACAGTAACAACAACAACAACAGGAAGTTCAACCTCAGATACAGCAACAACAGCCATGGCAGATACAACAACGGATACTGTAACAACAACTATGTCAGATACAACAACGGATACTGTAACAACAACTATGTCAGATACAACAACGGATACAGTGACAACAACTATGTCAGATACAACAACGGATACTTTAACAACAACTATGTCAGATACAACAACACAAATTGAATCTACAACAACAGATGCAGTTGCAACAACAACATTCCTTTCTGAATCAACAACAACGTCTTCAACACCTATAACAACGGAAAGTGCAACTTCAGAAAGTACAACTGCAATTGATTCTACGACAACATATAGTACAACAGCCTCGACTGAGTCAACGACAACAGATTCAACAATTACAACAACAACTGAAAGTTCTACAGAAAGTACAACTAGTGGAATTGAATCAACAACAACATCAGATACGACAACAACCATTTCTGAATCAACAACAATGGAAATTACAACATTAGAGAGTACAACGAGTGCAACTGAATCAACAACAGCAGATGAAGTAACAACAACACCAGATACGACAACAACCATTTCTGAATCAACAACAATGGAAATTACTACATTAGAGAGCACAACGAGTGCAATTGATTTAACAACAACAGCAGAAATGACAACAACACATTCTGAATCAACAACAACATTTGTCCCAAGTTCGACTATGGGAAGTACTACAGAAAGTACAATGAGTGCAACTGAATCAACAACAGCAGATTCAGTAACAACAACAACACCAGATATGACAACAACAATTTCTGAATCAACAACCATGGAAAGTACAACATTAGAGAGTACAACGAGTGCAACTGAATCAACAACAGCAGATTCAGTAACAACAACAACACCAGATATGACAACAACCATTTCTGAATCAACAACAACAGGTGTAGTAACAACATCTATCCCAAGTACCACAATTAAAAGTACTACGTCAGAAAGTACGAGTGCAACTGAATCAACAACAACGGAATCAGTAACAACAGCAACAACATCAGAAATGTCAACAACAATTTCTGAATCAACAACCGTAGAAAATACAACATCAGAGAGTACAACGAATGCAACTGAATCAACAACAGCAGATTCAATAACAACAACACCAGATATGACAACGATTTCTGAATCAACAACAATGGAAAGTACAACATTAGAGAGCACAACGAGTGCAATTGATTTAACAACAACAGCAGAAATGACAACAACACATTCTGAATCAACAACAGCATTTTTCCAAAGTTCGACAGTGGGAAGTACTACAGAAAGTACAATGAGTGCAACTGAATCAACAACAGCAGATTCTGTAATAACAACAACACCAGATATGACAACAACAATTTCTGAATCAACAACCATGGAAAGTACAACATTAGAGAGTACAACGAGTGCAACTGAATCAACAACAGCAGATTCAGTAACAACAACAACACCAGATATGACAACAACCATTTCTGAATTAACAACAACAGGTGTAGTAACAACATCTATCCCAAGTACCACAATTAAAAGTACTACGTCAGAAAGTACGAGTGCAACTGAATCAACAACAACGGAATCAGTAACAACAGCAACAACATCAGAAATGTCAACAACAATTTCTGAATCAACAACCGTAGAAAATACAACATCAGAGAGTACAACGAGTGCAACTGAATCAACAACAGCAGATTCAATAACAACAACACCAGATATGACAACGATTTCTGAATCAACAACAATGGAAAGTACAACATTAGAGAGCACAACGAGTGCAATTGATTTAACAACAACAGCAGAAATGACAACAACACATTCTGAATCAACAACAACATTTGTCCAAAGTTCGACAGTGGGAAGTACTACAGAAAGTACAATGAGTGCAACTGAATCAACAACAGCAGATTCTGTAACACCGGATGTAACAACAACCATTTCTGAATCAACAACAACATCTATCCCAAGTACAACAATTGAAAGTTCTACTTCAGAAAGTACAACTAATGGAATTGAATCAACAACAGCAGATCCAGTAACAACAACAATACCAGAAATGACGACAACCATTTCTGAATCAACAACGATGGAAAGTACAACATTAGAGAGTACAACGAATGCAACTGAACCAACAAAAACGGAAATAGTATCAACAACAACAACAACACCATATATACCAACAACCATTTCTGAATCAACAACGATGGAAAACACTACTTCAGAAAGTACAACGAGTGCAACTGAATCAACGACAACAGATGTAGTAACATTGACATCACCAGGAATAACAACAATTTCTGAATCAACAACAACGGAAAGTACTACTTCAGAAATTACAACGAGTGCAAATGAATCTACATCACCGGATGTGATTACAACTACCACACCTAATATGACAACAACCGTTTATGAACCTACAACAACAACAACAACAACAGATGTGCCAGTTACGACAGTTGAATCAACATCAACATCTGAATCAACAACAACATTTAGTTCAGCTAATGTTACTGCAACTACAATTGACACACTTGTTACAACAGTAACGATTGAATCTACTACAACTAGTACAACAACGGAACCAACAACAACTGCAACATCGACTTTTACTTCGCAAGAACCCACCACCACTTTAATTGTCACTAGTACTGAGTTAGGATCTACAGAAGTAACTAGCACTGCAACCACTACGACAACTACTGAAAGTACAACAACGGAGCCTGCAACAACAACGACAACTACTGAGAGTAGTACAACAGAGCCTGTTACCACAACAACTACTACTGAAAGTACAACAACAGAGCCTGCAACCACTACGACAACTACTGAAAGTACAACAACGGAGCCTGCAACAACAACGACAACTACTGAGAGTAGTACAACAGAGCCTGTTAACACAACAACTACTACTGAAAGTACAACAACAGAGCCTGCAACCACTACGACAACTACTGAAAGTACAACAACGGAGCCTGCAACAACAACGACAACTACTGAGAGTACAACGACAGAGCCTGTAACCACAACAACTACTACTGAAAGTACAACAACAGAGCCAGCAACCACTACGACAACTACTCAGAGTACAACGACAGAGCCTGTAACCACAACAACTACTACTGAAAGTACAACAACAGAGCCAGCAACCACTACGACAACTACTCAGAGTACAACAACAGAACCTGTAACCACTACAACAACTACTCAAAGTACAACAACAGAGCCTGCAACCACTACAACAACTACTCAGAGTACAACAACAGAGCCAGCAACCACTACGACAACTACTGAAAGTAGTACAACAGAGCCTAGCACAACCCCAGTGCCGACAACAACAACCACCACTCCTAGCACAACCCCAGTGCCGACAACAACAACCACTCCTAGCACAACCCCAGTGCCGACAACAACAACCACCACGCCTAGCACAACCCCAGTACCGACCACAACCACTACTACTCCTAGTACTACAACAGCAACAACGACTTCTTCAGTACCCGCTTCATTACTTTCTCTGACGCGTAAGTAAATTTAATAGATTGTATTTGGTAGTATTATATTGTCATGATTTTATTTCTTAATTTATTTATTTATTACCCCCCTTGTTTTGTAGCAATCATTGCATACCAAAAACAAAACACTGGAACCTCGATAGACCATCTTATTGACTGACACAAATTGGTCGGAATAGCAAGATTGCCTCTTAACTGATGAAATGTTTGCTTTTTGTTTGCTTGAGTAGTGTTTTTCTACGTCACACACAACAATATTTCAGTTATTTGGTACGGGACTCGAACTACAATGTCAAGAGAGAATTCATGGTTAAGAGAGCGAGACTCTAACAGTTCGGCCACGATGACCCCTATAGTTTGTTCGGTGCCTTTAACATGTTTATTATCTGTTTCAACGATTTTATCTTTTGAAAATATGCTGTGTGGCGTGAAACAAATTTCAAAATAAAAAAATATATATCTTTATAATTAAAGGGAAAAAGGCTGTATTTTTTATTTTTCAAAATGTTATCTTTCTTTTTTAGTACTAAGATTACAATACTAAAACAAAAAGAAAAAAGAGATATACACAGGCTTAAAAACACTTAAATTCCTATATACACACATGTATTTGGTTAAATTGCTTGAGAAACCCAGGTTTGGCAACTTTGTATTGCAATTGATTAATTCGGTCTTACTTTTTGTAATGCATATCACACTGGACCTGACCATATTTTCACAAAGTATATTTTAGCACACGATTTATTATTTGACCTTGTATGATACCACTTTCTCTTTAGAAAATTTTACATTTTAAATTGGAGCTGAAGTCTAAGTAACAGAAACTTGAGCATTATAACGTTGGTATTATGTTTATAATATTTAACTTTAACCTCCATAAAGTACATGCACCCAGCAAAATCATTTCATCAGTTAAAAAAAACAGAAATGTGCATTTCTCACTAAAATGTAATATAATTTTCCCTCCTTTTTACAGGTTATACGACAAGGACCAATTTTAATAACTATGGATGCCGTAGAGGCGATGACTTTAGTGTTCCAATAACTCTTGAACAAGTCATACCAATCGGTGATACTATGGTTAGAAGATTCTACGTAAGTAAATCTTCTTTTTTAGTGGAAGCATAAATACTTTTTAACTCGTTTATGATTGTGTTTTTGCTGTTTCACGTCCGATGCCATACAACATGTAGAACTATAAAAATAAGTGTCACAAACCACACATTTTGAACAGTGATTTGAATGTTTGTCAACGCATTGAAGGTTGAAATGTAAAACGTATGTTACCATTTTATTTCTCCGACAATACGCTACACAAGACAGGAATAATCCATAGAAAGATACGTCACATTAGATATGACGTTTTGGACGCTCAGTTATATATTTGAATGCATCGGATAAAAATCTGGAGCTCTTGTCCTGGAAATACATGGGACCAGACAAAAACACTATTACCATTCGGTTTGAGATTATCTTGTTTTCCCATCTTGTTTTTCACACCAATGTCATAGTCTACTGTTCCTCCATCCAGGATAGGCGGAGCTTCCATGACTGAGAGATAAGAGCATCGCACTAAGAGCACGAAGTCTCTCACTACCGCTCAGGGTAGGTTTTAGCCCCTCTTGGACCTAAGCTGACTTTTGTGAGAAAGTTTACCAGTTTACTTGTGGAAGACCGGAGGTCTCTTTCTGCGTGAATTGTAACCGGGTTCTCTCCACCACCAGTAAAAACTGGCCGCCACCATTTTACTGAAAAATTTATGAGTGTCGCGTATAACAACATTCAAATTCCAAGACAGGCGATATTTTTCCTGTCTGTACCCCACTTTGTAGACAAGTGCATATGGCGTTACTATACAACTTTATGACTCAGGGTTTCTCTGCGATAACAATGTTCTACATCATTTAAATATCATGTTTGTCTAACTCAAGTTAGTTATTTTTCAAAATTTGAAAAGACACCAGAATTACTCTGTGTCATCAAAAATTGGAAAGTTATGTAACTAGAATCCAGAGCCCGCGGGTCCTCATGTCCTAGGGTGTGGCTTCCGATGTCAGGATGACTTTTACCATAGCTACCGGACTGACTTTTGTCAACCTGACAACTGTGGTGAATGTAATATCATAGATCACAACTAGAGGCTTCGATAACGGACCCCTTCAGATTCCTAATTTCATCACCCGAAACGGGTCTGGTGCATCTTCATGCACATTTTCTGATTCGGTAATCTTTTTTAAATAGCTCGGGATCAAAGTTTAATTTTTCAGCCAATAAAACACTTGTAAAACTGTCGTTTATTTACTTGGCTTAAAACCGTAGTTTCATTTAATAAACTCTTTGGGATTGAAATAACAACATGATGATGGCATCACCATATAAGTGACGTAAAATAACAAACAAACAAAACATCAAATAGCTCCATTGAACCAATATATTACTTCAAGAACAAATATAAGTTTTTACTTCTTACAACTCTACTGATGTAAAACAAGAATGATATTGTTAGTGGTATATCTGGTGGTATTTGCTCTATTGTTTTTTTTCAGAGATCAATAACTAATTTTATTACATTTTTGTTTTTATTCGGCATTTTCATTTGTCAAGAAACGGTCACGTGTTTTAACGTTTAAATTGTTATTGCACGGTAAACCGGATAATTTATCCTATTGCAAAGCTAGAATATCAGGAATCTGTTTTAGCTAAATACCATTTAGCACCAACTTCTCTAACTGCATGTAAAAGTCAGAGACGAACCAGAGGTATTGTTAGAATTTGTCATATGTCTTATCTCTTTCAGTGGTCGATGGTTCGTTAAATAAAATTGTGGTAAAACGATTATTGCACTACTTCGGCCTCGGTCGATATTGTTTTTGTGTTCTATAAATTCTCATATCACACTGAAAAATGGCGCAATAATTCTATGACGGAGACTATCGTCTTGAGCATTATAACTTTGGTATTGTGTTTATAATATTTATAACCACTAGGTCGTTGCCACTGCTGGTGGACCGTTTGAGTCCCCGAGAGTATACATAAACCTAGTACCCGGTATTTCGATACCAGCTGATAATCTTATACGAAAGTAATATTTGGCACTGACATGATAACACCATTTGAATTCCAAAGTTGACTAAAGCTAAGATAGTCATCTTCTTACA
This sequence comes from Atrina japonica, assembly GCA_030159075.1. Lineage (NCBI taxonomy): Eukaryota > Metazoa > Mollusca > Bivalvia > Pterioida > Pinnidae > Atrina > Atrina japonica. The sequence continues at coordinate 42,380 of BROG01001147.1, forward strand.
GTGGTTACTCTTCGACGGATTTCGGCTATACTTTCAGATTTATTATTTGACATTGTATGATATCGATTACTCTTTCTAAAATACATATACATTTTAAACTGGAGCTCAACTGATGAATTCTAATTGATAGAAACGATCGTCTTGAGCATTATAACTTTGGTATTATGTTTATATTTATAAAATTGAATATGACATCTGCAATATAACAAAATCTGCATTAACCATTAATGATACATTATTTTTAATTTCAGATTGGATCAAACGGAGTTATAAGTGCTAATCGAATATTTAATTATTGGAGATCTTACCCCTTAACTAGATTTACCGATAGATATTACCTGGCTGTGTTATGGGTTGATTTGATAACCTATAGAAGTTCATCATATATGTGTTCCCAAGTACTGACCAGGTTTGTTTATAGTTGTCAAAACCCGTGTTCTTAGATCATGGACGTACAATGTATTTTGTTTTGACCCCCATTTGTCTGGTTGTCCACTGTCGAAATTTTGCCGAATACTACATGTTGCTTTTCTAAAGTAATAACCAATGAGATTTGATATTTATGAATATTTTGAGTCTGGGTGTTGTTTCACACAACACTCAACAAATTTGCAGTCATATGGTGACGTCCAGTATTTCACGTAGTGAAGCAGAGTAATCGCATACAATACTATTATACCGACCGTAAAATTTGCAGAACGTTAACATAAAACGCGGTTTTTGATATCTCTGTGTCAATAATTTGTCAGTGAGTAGTTTACCTCTGTATATTAAAATGATATCTTTTCATAAACAACCATTAAACGGATAAATCATAAGTCATTTGGTAACTCTTAAGTGATTGACATTTGTGTGCAAAAATATACATGTACATATATAGATTATACACTTTTTCGAAGTTGCAAAAAGTTCATTATGACAAAATGTTAAGGTTATGTTCAAAGGTACCCACGTAAAGAGAAAATATATTTTGTTCATCGACTCCTTCAAAATTTCCGACTCCGTTTGAAAAATAAATTATTCAATATAAAAAGAAAAATTTGGCAGAAACTATCCAATGTGAAGCTTGATCTTGTTTTCGAACGAAAAGGAGTTAGTGCCTAAAAAGACTTTTCCTTAAAAGATGTGGTCAAGGTTAACTCGTTGAGTAAATGTCAAACTGTAGAGTATACAGAAGGAAAATAAATAATATCTTATCCGTCAGGTCAAAAAGACTTTTAAGAGAAATAATCCGTTATCAAGACATTTATTGTTGATAAGGGATTTGTTTTCTAAATGTAGGATGAGACTCTGCATATATGATGTCAATACATGTATTGTCTTTTCGATATACCACATCGATTAGATTATCAACCTATACCCATGTCCCATCATTTTTGTTTAGGTTTTGTCGGTCATATTTTAATTATGATAAAACAAAATAACACTTCTTAACGATTTTAAAACAACGTGGATTAACAAGAGTGTTATCTTTCATTGTTTGTGAGTTTGAATCGTTGTTTTACGTCCGTCAAATTTAACAATTATCAGTCATATTTTTAATGGTGGAATATAGAACCCGATTACAATACACCCGGAAAGAGACCATCGACCTCCCGAAACTTTCTCACAAAATCAGCTTAGCTTTCAGCGAGCCGCTGCTCTTTTATTGATAAGTCAGGCAGCGATTTTTTGTACATTTTATTTGAAAATGATTTTATATCTTTAACATTTCAGGACTTTTGATTCCACTTTATTAAACGATTTGTCTGCGATAGTATCTGAGTTCATGGGAGACTACCCACATTTCGAGGCAAATTATGGAATTGTAGCGTCATGGATTGATGTATCATTATATGCCAAAAGTCAAACGGTAAGAATACAAACTACTATAGTTGTTCTGTCAGATGATGATTGTCCTATCCCCAAGGTCCTGACACCTCTTGGCAGACATTTCCATCATGACGACGCAATTCAATAGCCTCTCAACCATTTGTGTAATTATGATGTCACAATGGACTCACGTCAATAATGCACACTGAGAGACAAGTACAAGACATTTAGCGATAGGCTAATTGGATAAATATATGAAATACTGTATGAAAATAAAGAAAACAACAGATTTTACCTTTGCTTTTAGAAAAACAACTTATGTTATGGATTTCGAAAAAAATAAATCTTGTTTAATTGCTTCTGACCATCATTTCTATCATTATCTGATTATCTGAAATTTGGTTTTACTTAAATGAAAACTACTACCTGATCGAGATATCACTCCAGTACATATATATATATATATATATATATATATATATATATATATATATCAGATGGAATATAGTATACGCTGTATATATATATATATATATATATATATATCAGATGGAAAAGTAACGCTGTAGTAATGTTTACCCTCGGAGACTTGAACGATCATAGGCAGTGAGTCGTGAGCTGTCTATTTATACATGACAATGCCAAGATGTTACATTGTGCATAGAATGATCGTTTCAATCATTAAGACACTTTACTGAGAGACCATTGCTGATATAATGTATTTTAAAAAGAAAGATAGAGTAGTAGTATTCTAGGAATTCCTGAGTTACAGTTAGTCCTTGTATTAAGACTGGATATTATGGATTTTTATTTTTGTTAAACCCACTGCAGTGCTAAGTGATTTATCTGTTTTGTCAAGAAGTCTTATAAATTTATCTTAAGACTCTACTTACAGCTTTTATTTGAATCTTACCCTAACAGAATTTTCTGAGACATAAACGGTGAACTCTTAAACCTGCTACATTTACAGAGATGAGATATTACAATTCTAGCTTTAACTCATGTCGATGCACTGCCCTGGGTAGACATATAAACTAAGGTCGAGCTGGTTTTTAATTATTTGTGAAATCGTATCAAGCTTAAAGCCTAGTTTGAAGACCAATGCTAAGACTTTGATATTATACTTTATATCTGTACAGATCTCACGATGGATTTGACAAGTCGACCGCATCGCTTTAAGATCTAATAATATGTAGTCACCGAATATACTCTATATTCAAGCTAAAATTTTATTTAGTATTTTAGTTTTATATATCTTTGTAGCACTTACTGATTGGACTAGTCTTACACGATCATTGTTTTCATTTGTATCAAATATTATTTTTTTCCCATAACAAATGAAAACTACCATGAGTATTTAAAGAGGCTATATTTTTTTCCAGGGAGAAACCAATTCTTATTTTTTAATATTTAATTGAAATACGATTACAAAAACGTATTACTAGTACACAGTATACAGGACATGAAAATTCTTCATTTTCTATGTATTGTCTGCTGTATGGAAGACGTAACAAATGTGAGGATAATTCAAGGATAAATATATTGTATATATAATAGTCCGAGTACTGGTTATTACAAATGTTTACAAAAAATCTGCTATTTACTATATTTTGTTTTTGTTTGTTTCAGAGTTTAACATTTGCTTCAGTGATTATAACTGATGGACAAACCACTTTCCTAGTCATTTTCTATGACAATGTCGACGTCCCAACAACTTACAGTAATGGTTTAACCACCATTGGTCAAAGATTGGGTTCAACTGTGAAAAGAAATTTATATAGCCGTGAAAGTACAGCTCTTAAAATGGGGACGCATAACGGGACCGTTGGAGGTAAGTTCAATATATAAAAACCTCAGATACCAAAGCATAAATCAATAGAATGTCCAGGACATAGATACAAATCCGGTAAAAATGGACAAACACGGACCTCTGGAAACCAAGAGGTGGGATCAGGTGCCATGGAGGAATAAGCATCCCCTGTCGACTGGTCACACCCGCCGTGAGTCCACAGTCAAGTCCAATGAAACACATGAGGAGTGTATCCTCGTTACAATTCGTACAGACGTCTCAACAACCGCCAACGAAAAAGGCAACTCAACAATTCACTTATTGAAACAGAGTAGTCGCAAAGAAGACTATTATACCGACCGTAAAACTTTGACATTAAACGCGGTTTCAAATAAATTTATATCTATTCAGCTTGATTTTACCTAAAATTAATAGTATTTTCACTAAATGTTTAAGAAGAATTATTACAATGTATAATGACAAGGCACAATAATACAATCTAACACCTCTTTGAGACAGGAGAAGTTAAATCTTAATGCACAAAATCTTATTTGACAAACACAAGTTTTTGCACGAGGACTGAGACTGTCCCATCCTACCCTCAAAGCTGTGTTTGATTGTTTTTCTTTCACGTTAAAACAGAGCGACTTTACCAAAAGACTACATAAATTGTTTAAAAAAAAGCTCTGGTGTCATATAGAAACTCCCCCCCCCCCGTAAAATTTTCTATATAGAAAAGCTTCACCTACCGGGGGATTTCTGTATAACATTCATTCTGCCTTCCCTCCTGTTAGTTATATGTTTGACTTTTATGTTAGCTATAGATCTATACATTGTTTTTTTTATTCGAAATTCGAAATACATATACATGCAATGCAGAAAACAAACAAACAGTGTAACTCACATAATTCTCAGTAGCGGATGATATCAAAATTAAATGTTTCTTTATTTTCTTTTTGTATCATTAAAATCTTATATATATATATATATATATATATATATATATATATATATATATATATGCGGCCAAAATGTTAGAAGTACCGACAATGCATTTTTTATTTGACTTTGATTAATTTGCTAATTATTTATAATAATAATAATAATAATAATAATAATAATAATAATAATAATTTAATAATAATAATAATAATAATAATAATAATAATAATAATTATAATGATTTTTCTTCTTGTTTCCTTTCACAATAATGCCAATGCACAGATTACCAATACACAGGCTATTGGCTGTACAAAATTAGTGAAGCCGTTAGTCCTGCTGCACGAGAGTGTTACAGTTGGAAAGCCAGACAGAGAACCTTTTCTTGGTGGGTCCGATTCTTTCTAAGTTGTCCATGCAACTTGTTTATCGCTAGACTTCATCCTACTCTTGTACCTTACTACCGTACAGGTAGAACGTCGTGTTTTGTAAACCTGAGGTCAATATGGGGTTACACTTCGGTAAGTATCAATTTCATTAACAATTTTTACAATTATTCTCCTTTAGAGTTTGAACATATGACCAACTGACAGTTTTATCAAAATTTTCTTTTTCTATGAGCCTCAGACTTTCGAAGCTTGTAGAAATTACTGTTTATAACCTGTGTTTACTAAAACTATTATTTCGCTTTTTTTTCTACTTTTACTACTTATAAGTGATGTACAATAACAAATAGGATCTATAAACAGGTATAAAAACTTTATATTCCTAAATAGATGTTGTGAAAAAAGGTCAAGTCCAGTTTGGTATTAATATATAAAAGTAAAAACTTTATATTCCTATATAGATGTTGTCAAAAAAGGTCAAGTCAAGTTTGGTATCTATATATAAAAGTAAAAACTTTATATTCCTATATAGATGCTGTCAAAAAAGGTCAAGTCAAGTTTGGTATCTATATATAAAAGTAAAAACTTTATATTCCTATATAGATGTTGTCAAAAAAGGTCAAGTCCAGCTTGGTATTGATATATAAAAAGTACGATTGAAATAATCACTTGGAATTGAAAAAGTGCATGACCTGGGTTTCTTGAACCATTTTCGCAAAATATATAGGAATTTAAAAATTTGTATGCCTATATATATCTCTATTTTTGTTATTGTATATCAATTTAAGTAGTAAAAGGAGGGGTTCAAAAAAGCTTTTCCTCTTTAAAAATACAATGCTTGCAAACCATTTAAATAACTGTATACTGTTCACTGTTTAAGAATCAGATTCATTTTGGACATGTTGACAAATAAAATCCATCAATGTTGATTAAAGATTCCAATGTCATTTTTCTTAAACTACTATCCTCAGGACGATAGTAATGATGTTTAACTACATTTACTGACGTAGAACGATCTGATTTTTTGGTTATTTCAGACATGCTGTTATAATACCTGGACATTGGGCTTTGATACTCACCCATCAACTGGTGGAAGGATTTCTTTGGGTCATCCTTTATTTCAACGCAGTTTATATTATCGGGAAAATACTCTGCCAAAACAACAGTGCTCACAAGCTAACTTAATTAATTTGTTTCATGCGGAAAGACCATTGTCGAGGTGTAATACGTTCATTTCATTGTGGGTTGGTAAGATATCATTTTTTATGGCATTACAAATAAACTTTTTTAAATTTGTAAACAGTGGGGAATCCCACAGTTCTGTTAATAATAATAATAATAATAATAATAATAATAATAAATGAAGTTGATCACCACATGCAGCCGTAGTCATAGCAGAAAAGTATTCATATTCCTATCTCAGTTCGCTTCGGAAAATGCAAAATCTTTGATATTTCGACTACAACGAAACTACAGTGCATAATGAAGGCTTCAATGGGTGAAATAAGATGTCTAATAAATAAAATGTTATCTCTCAGCATTATTTTTACAAATGACTGAGCGAAAATGATACAAATAGAGTAGGGCTTGCCATTAGCAACGTTAAAATAATGTCGTCTGCTGTGGAGGGAATCCCTGCTTGTGCTCATTTGTGAACGCTTCCAATTTTCAACAGGTACGCAACAAACAATCGATTGCAAAAGCAAGGCTACCTGACTAAATAGCGGAGATACGAAAAAAAAAAAATTATATATAAATCATGTTTAAAAGGATTCACAGAATATCTTTAAACGCGAACTATGAGTGATGAATAATAATAATAAAAGATTTGTCATTCGGCACTCCCCTCTTAACTTGTTGATATGTACAGTTCTAAATATGACACTAACACTGTGATGTGGATTTAGCGTGGGACACTGCCTAAGAAAAATTATTTCTGGGGATAATAGACGCTTGGTTTTAAAAATCGAGGATTGAGTGCTATAATTATTCATTAATCAACTCTCTTTACTGGGAGGAAGTGAAACTTCTTTCATAGATGATATAATAAAGAAACGGTTGACGATTTCTATATATCCGAAGTGAGCTGGACGGACAGTATAGTCAAATCTACATTAAAGATAACTTTTGTATAAAGGATACCTGCCTACTAAGGCCATTCAAACATACATCTATTTATGCTGTAAATATTGTATGAAAAATTAACCTCTTTATAAGGGCCACCTTTTTATAATGAATACTTTTGCCTGTTCCCTTGAGTGGTCTTTATAGACAAGTTTGACTTTTATCTGTATCTGTGACGGATTATTGTGAATCGCTAAATCCAGATTTACTGGAGCACACAGAAAGTTCAAATGTATTTTTCTTTGTGTTATTCAGTCTTAAATCATAGAATGCATTTTCATTTTCAGCATTTTTCTGGGGTGATCCTCATATTGAAACTTTGGATGGTGGGCAGTATACATTTAATGGGTATGGAGAATACATTTTATACAAAGTAGAAAATGGAACAAACTTAATCGAAGTGCAGGCAAGAACTGATTTGGCCACTAATGAAAATGGCACCACTATAAATGCAACAATTTTTAGCGGATTTGCGGCTAAAGATGAAACTGGTTCAAGATTTCAGGTTACATTGGAAGGCGAGAACAAAGATCGTAAGTAATTTTTGTGGTAGAAATATACAGTTACTTATCACTTACTTTCTTGACGTCATTCCAATGCTGGAATGCAGGGCAGCTTTTTGTTTGTTGTTTGTTTATTGTTGTTTAATGTTCCACTCAGGAGTCTTTCACTCATATGGAGACGTCACCAAATGCCGGTGAAGGGATTGAAAATTTTGGTCTATATTCGGCACTTACAGCCATTGAGCCGTGAGGGTTCTTTAATGTGTCGACACTTACTGTGACACAGGACTTGGGTTTTTACTGCCTCATCTGAAAGTCAGGAACCCAACCAGCCGCCGGCTGCATTCAAACTCATGACCTCACGATCAAGAGTCGAGCGTGTTACCGACTGAGCCAAAAATGAAATACTAGTAGTTTGTCAATAAATTACACCCTTGCCACTATATGCACAACTTGTTGACAGTTTGAGTCACATAGGGTATACATAAACCAAATACCTAGTATTTTAGTGCCAGCTAATAATCTTATACTAAAGTAATATTTCGCAATTGTAACAACTTTTAAATTCTAAATTTTTCGAAAGCTAAGATAATCATCTTTTTGCAGTGGTAACTCTTAGACGGATTTTGCTATACATTTAGATTTAATATATGACATTGTTTGATGCCACATTCTCTTTATAAATGGAGCTCAACTGATTAAGACTAATTGACAGAAACGATCGTCTTGGGCATTTTAACTTTGATATTACGTTTATAACATTTATCCTTAATGTATGATGTTGTGTAACATTTCGAATTGTATTTTCTAGTTGTAGAAATACTCAAAATGTCGGTACAGTTAAATTCCCATATCATGTATTTGAAAATTCAGTCAATCATGATGCTGGCCGGCTTAACACAACAGCATATTTCCGAGTTCGTCCGGAATTCCTATTTCTTTCGAATTCTACGAACGCCTTCACGACTTTGTACTTCCCATCAACTTCCGGTTTCATTGGAAACGGCAACCTGTCCTGTAATTTATCCTTCAGTTCTATCTTGTCCTGTAATCCATCGTTTCGGTTCTTTCTTGTGGCAATATGAGCAGTAATATAGTTCAGGATACAAATTTCACATTACGTAAAGATCCTGAGTTGAAGTTTTTCTTAAATCAAAGAGGTATCTCATGTTCATATACCTATACCGGAAGTGCGCGGGGAACACAAACTCAAGCAAATCAAGTGTAAATACAGACTTTTAACGGAGTTCCGGACGAACTCGAAAATGTGCTATTAAAATTCTATTCATTTTACAGAGCTAGTTATCTTTGTCAATGGTGAAGATCATACTACATCATTTGCAAACGATCCAAATTTCAAAATAGAAAACTCGAATGCATCTTTTAGTATGGATAATGGGTCATTTGTAGCACAGTTTGTACAACAAGGTAAGTCAATAATATATACATGCATACATTTTTAATTTTTCTTGACGTTTTTTTCATGTTATAGAGTACCTGAAATTAAACAAAATAAATATGTGTACAAAAATCTTGAATGAGTACACATTTATGACAACTATCATGGACGGACGAGTACCATTACAGTTGTTATTATTGTTGTTTGGCTGTTTGGTTAATGATCGTGTAAGATGCAGTACCCTTTGTTGGTCATATATTTCAGTATCAGGTTTTACTGTATTCGTCCAATAAAATATCTCATTAAAATATGTTGTTTTAGAATATTTAAGATAATGTGTATTAAATGAAAAAGCAAACATAGAGCGATATTATGTACTGACGATGTTTTCAATGTATAGAATATCATATTAAAATGAAGGAAATTAAATATATTTGTAATTGTTATAATAATTATATACATGAGAAGTCCTATTTTAAAACTATGTACAGTTGAACCACCTTATATTGAACCCTTTTACATTGAAATCTCGCTTTATTTGAAATGATTTTGTCCCCATTGTCAAATTTCTTTATTACCATTATAACCCGGAATTTTGAAACCCCTGTTTATTTGAGAAAAAATCCATTATCCTACGACTTAAATATATCTGGGTTCGACTGAATTTAATACGATATGAATTGTACGAGTAAAATTGTATAGGTAAAAAGCTTGACAGTGGAGAATCAAATTTATTGTATATTGGTGAATATAAATATAAGATGCATATATACAAATAATGCCCGTGTTGCTACTATTCTAATAAGCTTTAATGTTGAATATTTTTCTTGACATAATGTCAATCCTAATATTTAGCTTTCTACAATGTCAATTCTAAATTCTAATATTTGTCTATTTACAATGTCAATCCTAATCTTTGTCTTTTTACGATGTCAATCCTAATCTGTCGTGAATGTCAGTCTGAATCTTTGTTTTTCTACAATGTCAGTCTGAATCTTTGTTTTTCTACAATGTCAATCTTAATTTTTGTCTTTCTACAATGTCAATCTTAATCTTTGTTTTTCTACAATGTCTTTCTACAATGTCAATCTTAACCCTTTCAATCCTACGTTTCTAACTATTACTCTCTTTCCTATTGCTAAGACTGGTCCATCGTGGTCTATAGGGTTGATATGGTTAACGAGGCATCAGCTGTGGTTACCAAAACAAATTATTTTGATTAATATTTAGATTTTTTCTACTTTTACTACTTGTACTTGATGTACAATAACAAATAAGAGCTATACACACATCAAATATTCCTATATATTTGGCGAAAATAGAGTCAGGTCCAATGTGTAGAATGCATATAAAAATACTAAGTTTGAATTAATCAATTGCAATTGAAAAAAAACAAACATGTTTTTTTATCACAAAATAAATATAATTCAAGAATTGTTATGACTGTATATCTTATTTGTTACTTTATATCAATCTAAGTAGTTTATTTAAAAAAAACAACACAGTTACTCCCCCTTTAATTTTTGTCTTTCTGCAATTTTAATTTAAATTTTGTCTTTCTGTAATGGCAATCCCAATATTTTTTCTTTCTACAAGGCGTAAAAGTAAAAGTCTCAAAGGGAAAGCGACTTCTTGTATTGGAAAATGTACTAACACCTGATTTTGCGGGAATGACTGTTGGACTTCTTGGGAATTTCGATGGTAACAAAAGTAATGATTTTATTTTGCCAAATGGAACACAACTAGATGCCAATGACACAGACACAGAACGAGAAATATATTATAATTACGGACAATATTGTAAGTCAATTTGTATGGATATGCACATTTTCAATTTCCTTACACTCTTTCATTAGGTCTTAGATATTATATGAATGTGGATTATTACGATTCTGTTGCCATCTTATAAGAATTGTATCAAGTAATTAGTTGGTAAATATATTCATATGTGTGCATTTTTATATCCGTGTACGTGAAAATGTAATATATTTACTAACTATAATATTTATTTACACAGATAGTATTATTTCTGATCCAAAGTCCATAGTAATTGTACCATGTTAAAGTTACATTTAAGCTATATATATATATATATATATATATATATATATATATATATATATATATATATATATATATATATATATATAGTACCTGGTATTTCGGTACCAGCTGATAATCTTATACTAAAGTAATATTTGGCACTGATAACACCATTTAAATTCCAAAGTTTTCTATAGCTAAGATAGTCATCTTTTTAAAGTGGTTACTCTTAGACGGATTTCGGCTATACTTTTTGATTTATGATTTGACCTTGTATGATACCACTTTCTTTTTAGAAAAAATATACATACTTTTTCAAATTGGAGCTCAACTGATGAAGTCTAATTGACAGTTATTATATATATATATATATATATATATATATATATATATATATATATATATATATATATATATATATATATATATATATATATATATAGATATAGATACATAGACAGATATGTTTGTGTGTCTGTAAATATGTGTTGATTTTGATCTGGAAGTGTTTCACTGTTAAATTTCATTCTTTATTACACTAAAGAGCCAAGAAATCTTTTATTACAAAGTTCAATATTCTAGCATCGTTTTGATTGAGGAAAATGACACCACTTTGTATCAAATTTACAGGGGCGGTCAATTGCAGTAATGGAGAATCTTTATTCACTTACCCAGAAGGCAAGTCGTGCAGTGATTATGCTTTTCCGAACTTCGTACCCTTTTTTGTTGACGAATTTAGCGAAAGTGAACGGAATGCAGCGAAAGCAAAATGTGGGGGCGAGTCAGCATCTCAGGCATGTATATTTGACTATTTAGCCACAAAGGATTCGCAGTTAGCGCTTGAATCTGGAGCAGTTGAAACAGAAGCTGCTGAAGATAGACTACGTACAGGTATGAATAATTCATGTTTTATAGCTGCGTTGTCTGTTGTAACAGTTATATGAATGGATTTGTAATCTAGTTATTTAAATATTTCTTGTGAACTTTTTGACACTGGTTTTCTTGCGTACGATAGAGTGTTAAGTGAATGCTTTGTTATTTTACCAAATATTTATACATGACATACCTACGAGGTCTATGGGGCTATTTCATGTACCACGTGATAACTGTGATAATTGTGCTGTACTAGTATTTCAAATGTTGATGAAATGTATCCCTACGTAATATTCCCGCCGAAATGACATTACCGCGGAACATCGTCTGCTTGCATCATTCCATCACTAACAGAAAAAAATAGTCTCGCACAAACGTTATCGGGTATCATGTGGTAAATGAATTAGTCCCATTACATAATACCACATACCCTCTATGTGACATATCAGGAAATGGAAGTGATGAGAGATCAGTTTGTAGTTAGATTGAGACAAGTTGCTGTAATATATTTGAATTTTATTCAAATGAGTTAGTTTTGTTTGTTTTACATGACCCAACATTTTACAGAAAACAGGAACCCAACGATAGAAGTCGACAAAGATGTCATAGAAGTCGAAGTGAACAAGTCGGTTTCTATACAGTTCAATGGTTCGGACGACTCAAGTTTCCATTATGAAATAATAAGTCAACCCGATTCAGGATTTCAATTTTTTAGCGGCAATGGCACAGCTATCTGGACGCCTACATCTACAAACTTAGTAAACATAAGGTACTACCAAAGTAATTAGTAATACGATATTCTTCTCTCTATCTTAAAGGGACACAAATTATAAATTTTCGAGATCCAGGTACCCTGGTCCTTTTGAGAGAGGCCAAAATTGCCAACAATAACCCCATCTTTCAAAATATTCTTCTATACTTCTGTACATCAAGGTACTTTTCTGCTAGTTCACTCTATTTAGGTTCTCTCCACCACCATTAACTGAAAAATTGTTTAGTGTGGCATCAAAAATGTTATTCAAAACCAAATCATAGAAATATCGACAACTGTGTTAACATTATGAGTTAAGTAATCCGGTTTTTCTTTCAATAAAATGAGGAATAAAAATCAATATATTGCAATAAATTTGGTACTGAATAATGGTTATAGTACAATGGTAACTAATAGGACTTACATTTCCGTGTTTAGTTTTGCTACAATATTACAACATTATTTTTGATGTATTTGGATATCGAGGTGTTTCACGGTCCTGTTCTGTTTGTATGTGTTTTCACTCATAGCAATTCTGGGACCCGTTTTACGAAAGGTTTTAGACTCGGTCTTAAGACTACATTTACGACTTGCGACCGTTTTACAAAGATTTAAGTCTTGTGACATATGACTAAATCAGGTCAGTTCATTCTGACTACCCAGAGGATGTGCTTATTTTCACAAAATATATAGGAATATAAGATTATACCTGAGTATAGCTCTTAACTGTTTCTGTGCATCAAGTACAAGTAGTAAAAGTAGAAAAAAAAAATCGGAATAAATATTTTGGATAAACACAGGTAATGCTCGTTTAAATGGTCATACCTAAGATGTATTTTGACTTATGTTATACTTACAGTGTAACAGTCATAGACGATTTGAACACAACAGCAGCGGCAATAAATTTGGACATCATATTATGTAGCGGTTGCTCTGGAAACGGAGACTGCATTTACAATGTTACAGTACAAACAGATAATTCGCTGTTCCAGTATGCAACATGTGAATGTGGAACTGGATGGGAAGGTTAGTATCTATTTCGCGAAGATGAAGGAGAATGTTTTTGGCAGATTATTGTGTTCGGTTTCTTTGTCAGTTTGTATACCTGTCTGCATGCAACAATTCAAAACAGTTTTTGTTGTCTAACCTGTGTCTTCTTCTCATCAGCTCAGGTGCGAACCCCACTTTGTGAGAAAGTTTGGTTTGCTAGTTTACTTGAGGAAGGCCGGTGATGTCTTTTTGGCTACATTGTAACCGGGTTCTCTCCCCCATCATTAAAAACTGACTGCCAACATATAACTGAAAAAAAATTGTTGAGTGTGGCGTAAAATACAATGCAAAATATTCTTTTTTCAAATTGTAACCAGACTGGATGTACTGCCAACCTTCATTATGTTCTTCCTAGTTGCCTGGACAACAAAGGCATTTGCAAGGTTTTTCGTAGCATATATCCAAATCATGATTGATGACTTTTTAATGTTAATGTGGGCATAATATTTTCAAGTGTCAAGGTTTGCTAACATAAACATTCAAAAAGTTGAATTCCACCTTTTAAAGCTTTTCCTTTTAAAAATTATATCATTCAACTATACAGACAACGAAAAAAATTACCATATATCTGTATCTTCTTTTTTTTGTTATATAATTAACGATACATGATGTTCTTAAAAAAAAATTCCGTTTCATTTACGAGATATTCAGAATTGTTTTATACAGCGTTTGCTGGCAAAAAAACGAGCTTCCTTATTCACCTTGTTCTAAAATATTTCATATAAAGGCGATTCCTTTTTGCAAATCAATCTTCAAATGAAGCTACTTTCACATTTCGTCTTGACTTTATTATCTAATTAACACACCATATCATTTTTCAGTACAATTCCTTTGCTCATTGCCTTCTCAGTATTTCATTTAAAAGCATAAAAAATTCAAATGACAAAAATAAAATCATCAGCATGTCCTCAGTTAGTATCATCTAAATGCGCGTATTTTATTGTGAATGCATAATTAAAATGCATTTGACGTGGATAAGGTTTTTATCAATTCAGTTAAGCTTTTGAAATATAGTTTAAAATTATGTCTAGATTCTTAAAATTTTAATTTTTGCCTTATTATTATCTCCTGTCTCTCCCACGTATTCTCTTCTTCTTTTTGTAAACACAAATGTCTGTAGTTGACTTCCCTCCTTATTCCATTTCACTCTCATTTGTCATATTTATTTTTTGTGTGAAAATCCTGTACTGGATGTATAATGGAAGAAACCGAAATAAAAAGACGCGAACAAATAATTTACATTGTAATTAGTCGTTCTTTTTTCTTCTTTGTTTTGCCTTCTAGGAGATAATTGTGAGATTGACTCAAATGACTGTGACGGGGATCCCTGTGGTGAAGGACAAAACTGCACAGATTTGATCCCATCAGAAGAAGTTCGCCTAGAAATCGGATACAACTGCAGTGAATGTGCCACAGGACTTGTATTAATAGACGGAAAATGTGAAGGTAGGATAAAATTTTATTAGAAATCTGCTTGATAGTACTTGTTGATTGATCTAAACAGATTTTAACGAGGGAATTTGCCTCACTTGTTTTATTACAATTAGACAATGAACTCACGGTGTGTATGGTCAATCTACAAGAGATGCCATGTCTGACTTTTGACTCAATTCCATAATAATTAAAACACGCTTAAAACTTTTATTCATCAATGTTTTACGAAATTACGAATGGGTTGTCACCAATTTTGAAAAATCATGTCAAAGTTTATCATTTTAATGTCGGTATGTGTTCAGTTGAATTTGAAAATTGGTAAAAGAAAAACATAAGTTGAGTAAAAATTTGGGAAATGTCGTGATTATAAGAAAACAGTTACTAACCTATATCATCTCTTAATTTAGGCATCGATACATTTTGGAAATTTTTATATGAAATATCGTTATCTATAAAACAATCAAATTATAATACATAAAATGGATAGCTGTGAGGAATGAAGAATCCGATGAAATATGATGATATTGATAAGTGAATATTGCAGTGACGCTACTGAAACTCAGTGAAAGGTCGCTGCATATGTTACTATTCGGTTGATGACAAACATTTGAATAGAATTTCGGTTTCTTTGCAGATTTTGATGAATGTAACGAAACGTCTACAAATAATTGTGATCAGCAGTGTGTTAATACAGAAGGAAGTTACTACTGTACCTGTAACCAAGGATACAGGCGAATAGCTGATTCCTGTCAAGGTAGATAACTCACTTATTACGTATACCCACTTTCTGCTTTATGAACCGTCATGTAACACAATCACACCATATACTCCACATAACATGGGTTAATCACAGGATAAAATTAAATGTGGACTGATATTTTTGGATTTTGATTGCATTGTGTCTGGAAACTCAATAATGTCACTTAATGTCCGATTCACATACCATGGCGTGGCGGAGTAACCTTGTTTGTCATACAAATGATTCTATTCTCTTCTCATTTATGCTATATTGCACTGAAAAATGTTTTATTCCTCACTTAATAGTCTCTTATGTATGGTGACACGAATGAACAGTCGGTGTAATTTTAATGTTATGCTTTATTACTCATAATTTCAACTCATCCATATCAAGAAAGGGTTCACAAAACCCCGCCAAGTTATATGGATTTTACCATAAAGCACAATTTTTAATTACTAATTACTTTACAAAAATGAAAAACTAAAAACAAGGCTTTGTCATGCATTCAAGCAATTAAAGCAATGAATCTACTATTTAGAAAGACGAAGAAAAATGTATTGTCTTAAATTGTGTTTGGTTATGAATGTTCCCTGAATGTTTATAACTATTTACTCTTGTTATGGAATTTATAAACAAAAATCTGTACTAATAGGATCTAGGTACAATATGATGTAATGTGTGTGTGTGTGTGTGTGTGTGTGTGTGTGTGTGTGTGTGTGTGTGTGTGTGTGTGTGTGTGTGTGTGTGTGTGTGTGTGTGTGTGTGTGTGCGTGCGTGCATGCGTGCATGCGTGCGTGTGTGTGTGTTATAAAATTTTATTGATAAACCCTTTAATATTCACCAAACGTTACATACCTCCTAAACCCTTGTCCAAATACAACCTGTATTTCGTATAAGAAACTACCAATCAATTTATTATACATACAGACATCAACGAATGTGCAGAGAAGACTTCTGGCTGTGAACAAATATGTACCAATACACAGGGAAGTTTTACCTGTTCCTGTGTCTATGGATTTTCTTTACTGTCTGATGGACAATGTAATCGAAGTAAGAACTAATTTTGTTTTCGTAAAATCCATTTTTTATTCAAAGTTTCAAGTTTATTTGATATTTGAAAAGTATAATATAGATGTCTTTCAAGAAAATGTTTATGTGTGCATTCCATATTATGTTGTATATAAAATTAATATCTAATAATTTTATTGGGAAAAGTTGATGTCTTGCTAAACAAGAGCAAATAATTTATTCATCAACGAACTTCAAATTTAAAATATACGATGCATATATATTTTTTAATCATGCGTTTGACATTACATTTTTTTGTTTACTTTTAAAAAATCCTGACATTGTTTTCCTTTGTTTTGTTTTTGTGGTGTTTTTAAGCAATGGATGTTTGTCAAGAAAACAATCTCACGTGTTCATATACCTGTGACAATTCAACGGGAGATTATAGATGTATATGCAGAACAGGATATAAACTGACTGCAAATGGAGAAAACTGCACAGGTAACTTAACTTGTTTATCGGTTATAAATAGAAATATTGGTGTATTTGTTCTCCAATGTTTCAGACACTTAAACATATAAAATGATTAATACTATTATGCGAAAATACTTTTGAGACTGTAAAAAAATGTCAATGATGTGTTAAAATGCCAAACTGATTTTAAAATCATCAATAAAATCCAACGATCGAAATTTCGGTTACACAGAACACAATTTTGTGAAATTTGTATTGATCAATCGTCTCTGCTGTTTGACATTGTGTTCAAACAGAATAACAAAAAGTATTGTTGAAGTATATACCACAGACAAAATTAACAAATAGTCGACTACCGATCACAGCCTAGTATTGGTCCGGAATCACTATGAATGTCAGTGAGATCAGAGGATAGTATTCAAGTATTATCGTTTTATTTACATGATATTAAAATACTCTTTACTTTCCAATGCTTTGAATTTCAATTCATATTCATTGTTGTATTAATACAGCTTACCACCTCGCATGGAATGCTAAAGAACATTTCAAGTTTTCAATGTCAGTGAATTGTTCGGGAAATTAGTGAAATTGATATCATGTTAACGGCATGTAATGTTTTTAACCATATTGTTTGAATGATGTACAATGTCCATATGCCAGTAATGTTTTGATATTTCTAATTCAGTAACTTATAGCGATGATTTCAATGCCTATGTCAGTAATAAAGAGTCATTTTAACCACAGATATAGACGAATGCACAGAGAGCATATGTTCACAGAAATGTAATAACTCCGTGGGGTCATACACTTGTTCTTGTTTTGCTGGTTATCAACTTAACGACGACAAAACAACATGTACAGGTACATAGTGATTAGCATTTTAGGGTAGTGGAATATGTTTTGATTCATGTAGGATATATATATATATATATATATATATATATATATATATATATATATATATATATATATATATATATATATATATATAACAAAGTGAAAGTCTTTATACTCAGGTTCTGTTTGTAGATTTTATTCAAAATTTCCACACACACAGTTAAACTAAAATTAAGACAAAGTTACAATAAATACAATGAACATTGAAATAATTGACATTAAACAAGGAGAAACATATAAATTTAAGTTTGAAGACATTAGGATAATTAAATCAAAATAAATATCATTCAGTGATATATTACTGTTTATCATCAATGAAACATTACAAATAGATAAATACTTATTGTATTGTAACGTGTAATATATGGCATGAACGTATTTAATGAGTAACTTTACAATATAATTTTAGAACAATATGAGAAAGAAAAAATTAGATAGTAAACATAATAACCTTAAGCAGTACTAACCAGTAACTCTTTCTGCCAGTCTTGTCGCCGATATAAATCGCATATATTCAAGCACGATATTTATTCACAAAAAAAGAGGGGGAGGATATAATTGGTTAATACCACGAAGATATAAACCAATGAGAAAGCTAATAGAAAAGAACCAGTGAATTTACAAAGAAAATACTCAGTAACTCAATCCATATTTGCAGTAGAACCAAAATTTGCTTGGACTGACCGTCGACAAAGATAATAGATCTAATGATTAAGTCCTTTACAATCAAAAATCAATACAATACAGATATTTAAACGTAATTAAACATTCACTTCCCCCATATATATATATATATATATATATATATATATATATATATATATATATATATATATATATATATATATATATATATATCGGCAGAGCCACACAAAATGGAGATTTCATATATATATATGTGTGTGTGTGTGTGTGGATATGTGTGTGTGGATGTGTGTGTGTGGATGTTTGTGTGTGTGTGGATGTGTGTGTGGATGTGTGTTGTGTATGTGTGTGTGGATGTGTGTGTGGATTTGTGGATGTGTGTGTGTGTGGATGTGTGTGTTTGTGTGTGTGTATGTGTGTGGATGTGTTGTGTGTGTGTGTGTTTGTGTGTGTGTGGATGTGTGTGTTTGTGCTTGTGTGTGTGTGTGTGTGTGTGTGTGTTTATTGATAAACTTAGTGCATATCTATCATTGTAGAGTTAAATATATAGATATTTGTATTTGACTAAGATAGAAGCACTTTTGTGATATAATGTTATTGTTATAAATATATATATTATTTATATACAGCATGTGAATTCCCGTTTTATGGAGTCAATTGTCAGAAATCATGTCAGTGTGGAAGGGGGTCGAATGAATGCGACCATATAATGGGATGTGTTTGTCTGCCTGGTTGGACTGGGACCAGATGTGATACAGATATTAATGAGTGTGTTGAAAATCCTACCATTTGTCCATCAGATCAGATTTGCCGAAATTTAGAGGCAAGTTATGCCTGTGACTGTAGAGATGGCTTTGAAAAATCAGGATCCAATTGCATTGGTGAGATTGATGAACTTTTAAAATTTCATTCTTAATGATGATGATGATGATGATAATAATGATGATTGTTATTATCATTTTAGCATTATCATTTTTATTTTTATCATAATTGTTTTATTATTATCATTACTGTTATTAAAATCATAATAATTTTTATTATCATTTATATTGTTATTGTTGTTAATATTATTACCTTTATTATTATTATATTTATCATAATAATTAAATAGAATAGATTTTTGCTGTTGAAGGCATGCCTCTTAAAAGTGTGTCTACCTTGGCATAATACAAATATCTGTTAACATTTTAAAATGTACATGAAAACATGTCTAAAAAACGAACAGATAAACATTGGAAGTGAATATTAGTTAAGTCTGTACCCGATGAACTCGTTTGTTTGTCTTTTATAAATAGCAACATTCTCATTGGATAGATTGTATACACGTGACAAACACAAGTTAACTACAACTTATAGCTAATGAATATTCTATCTATGTAAATCATTATTAAGCATTAGCTTTAATTTGCAGAATAGTGTCAATTTGCCGTAGGTGAGCATTCAAGAGCTGAATGACCATTGAAATACTTTTATTAAAAAAGTTTTTTTTTTAAAAAGTTCAGTACATTATTAAATAACAAAACCATTGCATAATTTATGAGCCCTTGTTTATTACATTTGTTATCGTGTCATATTCTACTCTGTTTCACTAAATGAAATGTTGAGTTGCCTTTTCGTTGGCGGTTGTTGAGATGTCTGTACCAATTGTGGCGAGGATACACTCCTCACGTGTTTCACTGGACTTGACTGTGGACTCACGGCGGGTGTGACCGGTCGACAGGGGATGCTTACTCCTCCATGGCACCTGATCCAACCTCTTGGTTTCCGGAGGTCCGTGTTTGTCCATTTTTTATCGGATTTGTATCTGTGTCCTGGACATTCTATTGATTTACAGTTTGGTATCTGAGGTTTTTATATATTCATTGATGTAAAGAAGTCCTTATTTGTATGAAATTGATTTGTAGATATAAACGAATGCTCAGATGAAGGTCTTAATAATTGTACGTCAACAACATCCACGTGTTCCAATAATGAAGGAGGGTTCACTTGTCAATGCAAGGCTGGTTTCAACAAAGTAACTGATTTTACCTGCACAGGTGAGTAGATCTTGAACCAGCAATTCAGATTAATTGTGTGGGTTTAAGAGGACGTCATGATTAGTTCTACGTAATGAAAATACGGTTTATCATTGACATTAGCACCACAATCCAAACCATTAAAGATACTTTTTTCCTGTATTAAAGTTATTTTTATTGAACTGACAACATCTGTTTCGTAAGTGTGATTATTTTTAGAGTGTTATATTGTAACAAGTTTCAACTACAATTATTATAATATTTTTGTTTTGTATATTCATTTGTCCAGAGATGGTCACGTGTTCTAACTAGTTAAATGTCGTGCTGTAAACATGATAAGTTTACGTGTTGCAATGCCATGACGTCAGGAAACTGTTTTAGTTGAATTTCATTAAAATTTTCTTACTGCATAAAAAGTCAGGGTTAGATCGAATTTGCCATATCTCTTTCAATGACCGATGGTTTGTTAAGTTAAATTCATGCAATAGACGATAATTGAATTAAGTAAGGTTTGATATGAGTGCAAAAAACAATACCAACCAGCACTTTTTGCCAGTTTAAGGACTTGGCTGTGTCTCTTGTTATATTTCAAAAATGGTTAAGACATTTATGCATTATTCCAGATATTGATGAGTGCCAAACAGGAAGTAGCGGATGTACGCAAAAGTGTAAAAACTATAACGGAGGGTTTAACTGTGAATGCAATGCTGGTTTCGTTTTAGATGCCAGAGACAGAACCAAATGTGTGAAAGGTAATTAAAAATACACACACACACACACACACACACACACACACACACACACACACACAAACACACACACACACACACACACACACACATCACACATACACACACACACACACATATATATAAATATATATATATATATATATATATATATATATATATATATATATATATATATATATATATACTTGCTAAAGTGATACTATTTCAATAATAGAATATGTTAACATTTTGCGCCAAGTAATGAATTACATGGACAATGTAGGACCACCTCACTTAGGATACCACCATGCATTTGATATCACAAATATTCAGTCCCTTGAAAATTTTCAAATCAGTTTTTAGTACGTTCACACCTTCACTGAAGAGACTACCTCGCTATTCCGATCTCTTTGATCAGTCAGTTAGAAGGTCTATATAGCGAGTTTGCACTCTAATCGTTTGACCTGTATTACTTAACTGCTTCTAATACATAAAAAACTACTTACTATACATATATTCATTTTCTTTTCAAATCTATACCTTGTATTTTAGTTGAAGATGTGTGCCAATCATTCACAAATGTGAACTGTAGTTACGGATGCAAATTGGAAAATAATGCCCCGAAATGCTATTGCCGGAGTGGATATCAACTCAATGCATTGGACCAACAAACGTGCATTGGTAAGTTTGCATGACGTTATTTGCTTTTCATAAATAAATTATGGGACAGCTACAGTTACATTGTTACGCTGTACTGCTGAGGTCTGTCCCGACACAACAAGAATTTAATTTCTGGTTTTATACTTTGATTTACGATTTTCCTAAGTGAGTAAGATGTTATATCACTTGACTGGTATTCAGAAGAAATTGGTTTTAATGCCTATTGAATTTAAAACAGTTTAGTAATTTGACTCAGCTGAAAGATAATGTAATCTTTTACAGATTACAATGAGTGTTCAAATTCATCACTCAACAAATGTAGTAAACAAGACTCCTGTGTGAACACGAATGGAGGATATAACTGTTCTTGTGATGTTGGGTACTTTTTGGAAAATGACAGAAGGACATGTACAGGTAAGAAATATTCAATTAACGTGTTTTGATTTTTTTTCAGCAATGACAATGTTATTATATGCCTACATCTAAAATCTTTCATTGACCAAGTGTTATATCTAAAATCCTGTTACAGTTACTCATATTTTACTCACCTTGAGAGAAAATATCATTTGTTAAATCTTTCAGATATTATTTTTTATATTATCAAGCATATATGTAATTCTGGTTTTTATCTATCAATAATGCTTTCATGCTAATTTTCATATCAAATTGCAAACAGTTTACAAAATCAATATAAAGTATAAAAATGCATATTCAATTGTCTTGGTGAAACCACCTGAAAAGAAATTTAACAAACCAAATTAAAACAATAACATTTAATGTCCTGCAAAGGGAATTACCAGTATGCGAAAAAAGTGAATTTAAGTGTTTTACTGTTATTTTTTCGCGTAAATTAAACCAGTCAAAACTGATATTAAAAAAGTATAAATCAAAAGGATTCTGGTAAATATGGACAAATATGGACCCCTGGAAATCAAGAGGTGGGATCAGGTGCCTTAGAGGAGTAAGCATCCCATATCAACCGGTCATTACTTATATGAAATACGTGAGGAACGAACCCTCATCGCAGTTTCTTCAGACGTCTCAACAACAGCCATCGAACAGGCAACTCATCATTTCACTAAGTGATAACAACATTTCTATTTTTAGAATGTGATTCATCACATTATGGAATCAACTGCAACACGCTCTGTAACTGTGGAGTAGGTGCGTCAAGGTGTGACAATGTAAGGGGATGTATATGTAAGGATGGCTGGACTGGTGAAAAATGTTCAGAGAATATCAACGAATGTGATTCAACTCCGTGCACTGGACCAAACGAAAGATGCGTGGATACTCCTGGATCGTTTGAATGTCGTTGCAAAACTGGATTTGCAAACAACACTGGAACATGCGAAGGTTTGACATTTTTTTATTTATGCCTGAAACTAATTTGTGTAAAGCAAATACAAGTTTTCTGCTACATTAAACTATAAAGAACTGTACAAAAGGATGGTAGAGGATCAAAACTGATCATCAAATTGTATGTATTAACATGTTAACCTACATAGTATGAATCTGTAAATGTATGCGAGGGAAATAAAACATTAAACATTCCATTATTTGTAATCAATTATTTTTTAATAACTTGGAAATCTATTAGCCCAACAAAATCTGAATTGTCAAAATTTGGTGAGAAAAACTACACATAATCAGTAAGAATTCTCAAAATATGGCATGGGTAATCAGTTACATGCAATTTTCAAATACTTAAGAGGTTACATTTGAGAAGTATATCTGACAAATCCATTGTACGTGTATTATAAATATAGGGAATATTGTAAAAAATAAGAAAAGGCCTCTGGACAAAGTCTGATATTGTTTGGAATTGCATTTAACATATTGAAAACACTAGCTAAAAATTTAGAATGCATAATATTGACATCTAGTCTTTGGGGGGACTACATGGTGATGAACGAATACTACAGGTGTTGAACGTGTTTAACATTGTTATTTTATTCTGTTCTACGTAGATATAAATGAGTGTGATTTAGGCCCATGTGAGCAAGTATGCACAAACAATCCTGGAAGTTTCACTTGCAGTTGTACAGATGGTTACCAATTGACGGCTTCAAATACTTGTGAAGGTAAGTATCAACTTATGTGAAGTAACAGATAAATGATGGTTTGTTTCATGTAACATAAAATTATACATTTCATGTTTTGATATGATTATGCTAGGTAAAACTGATTACAAAAGTAATCAGTCACTATGGCATGATAAAAACAAAACCAGTCACTATGTCATGACAAAAGCAAACTTAGTCAATATGTCATGACAAAAACAAAACCAGTCACTATGTCATGACATAAACAAAATCAGTCACTTTGTCATGACAAAAACAAAAATCAGTCACCACGTCATGACGCTATGTCATGACAAAAACAAAATCAGTCACTGCTGCATCATGATAAAAACAAAGCCAGTCAATATGTCATGTCAAAAACAAAGCCAGTCACTATGGCATGTCAAAAACAAAATCAGTCACTATGTCATGATAAAAACAAAGCCAGTCACTATGGCATGTCAAAAACAAAATCAGTCACTATGTCTTGATAAAAACAAAGCCAGTCACTATGGCATGTCAAAAACAAAATCAGTCACTATGTCATGATAAAAACAAAGCCAGTCACTATGGCATGTCAAAAACAAAATCAGTCACTATGTCATGACAAAAACCAAAACCAGTCACTATGGCATGTCAAAAACAAAATCAGTCACTATGTCATGACAAAAACCAAAACCAGTCACTATATCATGACAAAACCAAAATTAGTCACTCTGTCATGTCAAAAACAACATGAATCACTATTCCATACTCTAACAGGTTAAATGCATATAAGGTGTCAAAATGAATTGTTTTTATCGAAATAGTAAAACACTCTATGTGTTTATACAGATAAAATGTTCTTAAATGTCCTGGGTTGAAAAAAAAGATTATAAATTCGTAAGTTATGAAAAGGAAATCCAATGTGAATAATGGCGGAGTTAACATTGGAGTATTACATGAATGGAAGAAATGTCAATATTTCATTCATTCTAGACAATATACGCTTGAGCTGTTGATTATTTATATGGCGATATATCCTTTTTAGTTTTTATATGAAAGTTTTGGTACATTCAGGGGATTTATTTTCAATTAAAATGACAGCTGGAATATTTATCGTTTTGTATCTTTGCAGAAAATTGTTAAAATTAAATATGCACTATAATTGCTAGTTTTACATCGCATCCGATACTATCTAGAACTCGTATGTGGTGCTTGAGTATTGTTCTCGCACATGGAAAGCTTGGAATCCTGTTGTGTACATGCATGTACAAATTATGATCTATTTCAGTAGCCGTACCATTCAAGATTTTATATACGGTGCGCAAATAAACATAAACCGGCATTATTACAAACAATACATATAACATGTGTAGGGCTATAGAGTGTTCTGAATTAGCACTACTGATAGAAAACGACACCAGTATGGAAATCATTTTTAAATATGGTATTAAAAGTCATTTATGTTTTATATTGAACTGTAATATGTATTAATATTATATATTATATCAGTTCTAATTCTTAATTCATTTATTCAACAGATATCGATGAATGTACAGCTCCTACAAAACCATGTGACCAATTGTGTGCGAATACTATAGGCAGTTTCAAATGCTCTTGTAATCCAGGATATGTGATCGATTTCACAACCCTGAAAACATGTACAAGTATGTACGAAAATAGCATTATATAATTGCTTTCGTCAGATTATTTATATGTTTTCACTCAGTCTTCATCATTGTAATGATATAGTCACTTGCTAAAAGTTTATAGATATTGTTATTTTTTTATAATATGTATAATATAAAGCAATTTTGTTGAAAGAAATATTCTGAATGTATATCTTATGACATTTGTATATAATGTTCACTGTTAAACAGAGGGTGTCTCCAATTTCCGTTACTTCTTTGGAGGTACACATACACAAATACACATACACGCATGCATATATATATATTTCTTATGTAAGCTATAAACGGAAACATTAATTATCAATTATCAGTTTAAAGATTTTAAGATCCATCTTTATTTAACAGTTAAAACTGCATGTACGAATACAACATGCGAGCAAAACTGCGGGGTAAAAACAAATGGTGATGAATACTGCTTCTGTAAGCAAGGATACAAGCTTGATGCAAATGGAATAAACTGTACAGGTAAGATGAAGTGCATACTGCCAAAACATATTAAAGAGTATATTAGCTGTTTATAATTTACTAATTTTTTCTATTTTTGACGCTTGTACAACATAAGACCAGATCTACTATGGAATTTATATACAAATAGTAACATTGAGATAATCAATTGCAATCGAAAAAGTGTTAACCTGGGTTTTTCAAGCATTTTTTCACAAAATTTATAAATATGTAAGAATTTGTGTGCCTGCTTTCCATCTTGTTGTTGTTATATATCGATCTAAGTAATAAAAAACCAGCTAATGTCCCTTTAAATATCTCTATAAAAAGACCTGGGCTTATATTAAACAAATCTATTATGAATTAAAATGTACTCTGGCATAAATATTATATAGATAGGATTAAATTAAATTGTGTACATAACTTTATGTTTGATGATTCTATGATGAGGTATATGTAATTATATCGAATTGAAACAGCATATCACTTTAAATTCATTTGATTCTAGAGTTTTCTGCATTGGTTTATATCGTTAATATAAAATTATTTACAAAACGTCTGAAATCATTCAGCTCTTTTCAACACCCAAATGGTTGAGTGGTATTATCACTTTCAAAAACAAAATGACTGTTATTTCCTGAAGAAAACTAATTTTCCAATGTTTGTTGGAAATAAATTTCAATTCTGATTTGACAAAGGTGATTGAGCATACAGGTGTGTCTTATAGTAAGAAGACAATGCAGTTGAATCTGCTTATATTGAACCCCCTTTTCATCGAAATTTCGCTATATTTGATATAATTCATATTCCCATGTCAGATTCCTTCATTACAATTATAACTTTCTTATTTTAAAAACCCGGTTTATTTGGAAGAAAAAATACCTGCCCTTTTAGATTTCGATGTCTCAGTGTTCGACTGTAAAATCTCCAAAATAAAGTTAAGGTTTTGTTTCATATGCCAATGGTTCTTATTCTATAGTCGTACAGAATTATATATGCTTTAATCACTAGAGTGTGTTTCGATTGATGCATCTACAAATACAAATTATCGAAAGATTGAAATTATAATTTAAAAATGTAATATTATTATGATGTTCATTGTCTGAGAATTGAATATATTTCACATTTTGATAATATTCTTGATTTTTACAGATATTGATGAATGTGCATCCAATCCTTGTACAGAGTCTTGTACCCAGGCAAAACCTGGGTCAGGTTACATCTGTTCTTGTGGGGCTGGTAAATTCCTTAACTCTGATGGCCGAACTTGTAAAGGTGAATATTTTAAATATATTTTGAGTTTAATACATTTTGATCTCAAGTAACAATTTTCGAATTCCATTACAAGTATTAAACTAAACTGTGAGTTAGTTTAGAAATATTTTTTTCACGATCATTTAGACATTTTTATGTATTTGTCATTTTATATTTGTTAAATAGTATATGAAACACAACAAATGTTTTCATTTAGATTGAACAGCCTGATTTCTTTTATTTCACTGTCAAGCATTATATCGAAAGAAATTGCGTTGTCTTTGTTCAATTTCTATTATAGCATGGTTATAACTTAAATGCTAATCTTATGATATATTCTGCGGTGTTTAGGACGAAAAGTTATGTCTACTAGTAATAATGAGTAGTACAATTTCTAAATATAACTCCTAGTTTGAAATTAAACAAAAAAATCATTTTGACATTTTGCTTAATGGAGAAAGTAGGGAAAATTATTTTGGGTATAAGGTAAGGTTTACAAATTATTTAAAGTCTGAAGTTAAATGATAATGCATCCTGTGATTTGACATTACTAATTGCAGAGTGTTCGGATGGCAGGTTTGGAGAAGCGGGATTCAATTGCAATCAGACATGTACTTGTAATGCCGACAATTCGGCCTGTGATAAGATCAATGGTACCTGTTATTGCAGAAGTGGATGGGAGGGGCCTACATGTAGCCAGGATATTGACGAATGCCAAAATGTAACAATCTGTCCTGATAATTCACAGTGTCAGAATACAAATGGTTCCTATAATTGTCAGTGTGATGTTGGTTATATCAAAGTAGGGAATACGTGTACAAGTAAGTGTTACCTTATCAACCACTGCAGAACAATGGACCCTTTGTACATCAATGATTTAGACCAGTGCAAATGGGTGAATAAGTTAAAATAGATTCTAATTGTTTTTCCCGTGATATAGTTGGTTTTTTTTAATATGCGAAGGATACAATGGGATACCAAGTGAAGCAGAAAGTTACAAAGAAAAAAATTATGAAGTTAATGATACACACTGATAGATCTATCGTGTTTCTGTTCATGTTAATTACTTTTGCACACATACACACACACACACACACACACTGAAAAGTAGAACAATTACTCTTTATAAGTTCAATATTGCTTTGCTTTATTACCTAACATTTTATTTAGTACAAGTCAAGAAAGGGTTCAACACTCCAACTTGCCATGTTATATGGGTTTTACTGTTGAATACCTGTTAAATTATTAGTCTGTTGAAATTTTAGTCTCATTCCATCCATTATAAGTTTATATATAAACGATCAATTAGACACAAAGTTATAAATTTTGTAAGTATTCAGATATTTTATGTTGTGAATTCAAAATTGATCATCAATATGATATCTTATTTTACAGAATGTGCAAGTGGCAAATACGGAGCGAATTGTGCTCAAACATGCAATTGTAATTCTACAAACACTGTCAGCTGTAATTTCGTAAATGGGACATGTACATGTGAACCACAGTGGACTGGAGCAAATTGTGGTGAAGATTTTGAAGAATGTAACCAAACGCAATCTGTGTGCAGTGCCAATTCTGATTGTAATGAGCTGCCAGGTACATACCGCTGTTCATGCAAATCTGGTTACCAGGCAACGTCTCCAAATACTTGTGAAGGTCAGTGATTTGTTTCAATATGTTGATAAAAACCATTGTCACATATATAAATAAACAAATTCAAGTGTTGTTTTGTAGCGCGTTTTCTCTTTCCAAATTTGTTTTCTATTTTTTCTGCCCAGACTGATATAATAACAAAATAGAAATATGCACAGGCAAAAGGATTATTTAATTATTATATAGATTGTGAAAATTGCATGAGAAACCCAGGTTAGGCATTTTTTTCATTAGCAATTGATTACCTCAACCTATCTATTTTTATAAGAATACCACACTGGAATTGACCTTCTTTTCACAAAATATATAGGAATATCAGATTTTTTATGCGTCTGTATAGCTCTTATTTATTTTGTATATGCAGTACAAGTAGTATCAGTAGGGGAAAATGGTAAACACATCTAATACCTCTGAAGTAGAATTGTAAAATTGTAATTATGGTAATATATATATATATATATATATATATATATATATATATATATTATATATATATATATATATATATATAAAGGGTTTATATTTTCTTTATATTACGGGAACATTTCACTCTATCATGGGACATTTTAAAAACATGTATCTGATTTGTTACAAGTTAAAAACCAATTAACCCTATCACCCCTGAGTTTTTGAGTGGCATATTCTGTTTTAATATCAGTCTATTTTGGTTTGTAATGTTGAAATGGTTAAAACATACACAAAAAATGAAATTATTTAATGATGATATTTTGATAATATTTTACAGATATCGATGAATGTAAAACAGGAACACACAATTGTAGTGCTGATGCATCATGTACCAATACGAACGGATCATTTACCTGTGCATGTAACGCTGGTTATTCGGGAGACGGATATACGTGTACAGGTAAGATTTTGAAATCTGATGGCTTAAATTGCGGAGTGTTTTCAGTAATAAGCACTGTCAGAGGTGTCAATCCAGTAAAAATTGTATATTAAATCTTTCTCAATTTAGCATCATTGTAACAATGTTTAAAGCATGTACAAATATATATATGTGACGTGAATATTATTTTTATTATAAATCACGCCCACCTTAATGAACTTGTTGCTATTTGGAAAAGTCTTCAGTTGACACCATCTAAAGAAATAGTGAAATATACTGAAAAGTATTGTAATACAAACCTTAAGTTATATTTGCTCGTTTGTTGGCATAAGTAAGTTTGACAGTACATAGGGGACAAGACTACAAGAATACAAGACCCACCGTTCCACAATTTGTCAATAAGTTTGGTTTCTACAACAAATGGAATATATTTTATTGTTTCATATGTCAGGAAGAAATGTTTGATTGTGCATAGGATAACAATGGTCAAACTCTCGAGATCCATAATCCAAAACATATATTTCCTTGTTTTCTGTGTCAAAAAGAGTGTTCGATGTATGTCCTCAAAAATATAAAATATTATTGTTTATATATTTCTTGGGTTTGACATATTTATGCCTGACCAAAGTGTATTATTATT
Source organism: Atrina japonica (assembly GCA_030159075.1). Lineage (NCBI taxonomy): Eukaryota > Metazoa > Mollusca > Bivalvia > Pterioida > Pinnidae > Atrina > Atrina japonica. The sequence goes on from BROG01001147.1 coordinate 73,226, forward strand.
TTCACTTTTTTCAGTTTGTCCTATTGGAACATTCGGCATTAATTGCCAAAACAACTGTACTTGTGTAACCACAAACACCAACGGAGACTGCAACAGAATTAATGGAACTTGCACTTGCCTTAGTGGTTGGGAAGGTAGCAATTGTGAAACAGATATAGATGAATGTTCAGTGGGTACTGATAACTGCAACACCAACCTTTCCTCCTGTTCCGATACAAATGGATCATTTTCCTGTGACTGTAAATACACCAAGGATAGTATGAATAATTGTACCTGTAAGTATATAATTTAGCATTTGTACATGTGTATTGAACGAGCAAACGCTTGTTAGAGTGCATTTTTGTCATCATGGATGCCGTTTGAGCGACAGATAAAGAGAACAGCGCCCGCTAGGGTGCCATAAATATTCATCTGCCACCCAAACGATATCTGTATTGACTTTGTGTGATTTCTGGTAAGCGTCCATAATCCAAAACATATATTTCCTTGTTTCCTGTGTCAAAAAGAGTGTTTGATGCATGTTCTCGAAAACCTATAATATTATTTTTTATATATTTCTTGGGTTTGGCATATTTATACATAAACAAAGTGTATTACTATTTCCACTTTTTTATCAGTTTGTCCTATTGGAACATTCGACGTTAATTGCCAAAGCAACTGTACTTGTATAACCACTAACACCAACGGAGACATCATGGATTCCGTTTGAGTGACATATAAATGGAACAGCGCCTGCTAGGGTGCCATAAATATTCTTTTGCCACACAAACGGTATCTGTATTGACTAGGTGTGATTTCTTGTAAGCATTCATTTGTTGTAATTTACATATTATTGAAAAACAAAATTAGAATCCAATATCCCGCCTTCAATATAATCGATCTGATTTTGACGGAAAACGAAAGTTCAAGGTAGAACAGTAAATTATAAAGTATTTATGAATGATATGCCTTGGTGTGACCTCTTGATATGAATGAGGATGCATTTTTGTGTGGCGTCATATGTGGAATTTTGTATATAGCTGATATAAAGGCTGTCAGAATTAACACCAAATCAATGGGAGACTACCGTGGGAAATGTAAACATATATTTATACTATTATACTTATTATTGATTTCCTCTGTCTGCTTAGGCAATATAAAATGAAGAATGTATGTCCATTAGTTATTAACTTTTCATTGTCATTCAATACATGTTGTTAATATAACTAGTTCTGTATATAAAGGTTCATAAATTTGGACAAATATTGAGAATAAAACTGCTAATAAAATTGGAATTCATGCACCACTTAGGCATATGAAGATCATGCATTCAGTTTTCATCCTAGTCCAAAAACTTTCTTTTCTTATATGTAAATATGTCAAACACCTATCATTTTCTGCTACGAAATCTCGATTGTGAAATTTTATAGAATCTCTAGGTCCAGCTTGAGAGTTCATCATGTTATAAATGTCTGGTCAAACTGTTTCGAGTATAGGTTATTCACATATATTTCCTAGTTTATAGGGACACCCTTGACCCAGGGGACAAAGCATCACACTTTGAACCACAGCGTCTCTCATTTTTTGTCAGCGAAGGTTCGAGCATCGCTAAAACATAAGCTGATTTTTTGTTGGGAAGTTCACCAGTTTGTTTGTAGAAGGCCGGCGATCTCTTCTTGGGTAACTGCGATCTCCCGAACTGCCATTAAAAATCGTCCATAAAACTGAAAAATAAGTGAGTGTGGCATAAAACGCCATTCAAGGTCAAAATCAAAACTTAGATTACATCAAACTCCACAAACACTGATGTCTTGAAATGTTTTTTTTTTTCTCAGACTGTTCTGCTGGCTTCTATGGATTAGGTTGTACTAACAACTGTACCTGTGTTGGGGCTAACACAGTAGGAAGTTGCGACCCAGTGGACGGCAACTGCACTTGCGGAAGCGGCTTTGAAGGCAATGATTGTGAAAAAGACATTAATGAGTGTACTTCTGGTACACATGACTGCAATGAAATTGTGTCAAAATGTAATAACTATGATGGTTCATTTCACTGTGATTGCAAATATACAAGGAACTCTAAAGGAGAATGCGACTGTAAGTACATATATTTTGTCACTATATCAACAATATGAGCTGATTAGAAAACTAATAACTTGTGAAAAGTGTTCCTCAACATTATATCCGGTTTCAGTAATATGCATATAGTCCCAATAGCGCAGTTAGTAAGATTTTCCTGCAAGTTTTTGGAAGGTGCTAGGTTAATTTCTCGGTCTGTTTGTATATTTTACTGCCTGCTACATTTCAGTCAAATTGGCGTTCAACTAAATAACCCACTGCGGTATGTTGTTAGAGTTTCTTGAATTTGCACAAAATAACGTTAATGTGCTAAAACATAAGAATAACCCATGCTTTATAGTCTGAAAAAGTAAATATCAATCCCGGATGAACATATGAGGAAAAAACTAAAAAGGTCCCAGTAAATGCAGGATCTTAAAGGTAACCAAGGATAAATGAAACGTTCTTTATTCGTCCATCTGATAATGTTAGTACTTTGATAAGGAAAATGTCTTGCTTGATTTTATACGCCATTCATAAGTCTGGAGGTAATGTGAAATATTATGGACTATCCAATCACCTGTCCGATTGTCCGTCTATCCAGTATTATTTTAGAGATGTTATACTTGCAGGTGATAGGCAGCAATTGTGTAATGTGTTTATTTATTTTATCTTGACGTTTGTTTTACAGTTTGTCGTCCCAATACATTTGGCGCAGATTGTGCATCAGATTGTACATGTATTCCGGACAATACAGAAGGTACATGTGATAATGTGACTGGTGCATGTACTTGCAAAGAGGGATGGACCGAAAGTAACTGTGAAAGTGATATAAATGAATGCACCCAGCAACCATCCGTCTGTAATAACACACTCTCTGACTGCAATAATCTAAATGGAACCTATGAGTGTCTATGCAAGTACACCAATGATTCTTCTGGAAATTGCATATGTGAGTGTAAATTTTTATTTACTTTAACGTTCAGTGTTATACATTTTCAACATTCAAAATGTAAAACGCCATAGGAAAACACAGTGAATTGTAAGTATTCTGTATGGAATCTTAATACAAAAATGCAGAAACAAACATGTAATATGTATATATTCTATATAGCCGCTGAACATGTTTACAGGTAAGCTTATTGATACGCCCTCCACCTTTGTGTAACACCAGTGCTATTTATGCATGTTGTCCACGGTGTTTCCAATATCACAGTAATGCTATAAAAACGAGGAAATGTTTTCAATACAGAAATTGCACTGTTGCGATGTTTTTAAAAGATCAATTTCCATTTAAGACTGCAGAGTTCTTCCATCTAAGATGAATTATAAAATCTTTATATAAAACCCATTCATCTAGAAATTACCAAGAACTTTAGTTTGGGAAATATAAATTTTGTATCGTTTACACTACAATCATTGATTTTTTGCCAAGTCAACGAAACTGTCAAAGGACATGACGGTATGACGGATTATTACTTTTTTGTTTTTGTCCTGCATTTTCATTTGTCCAGAGACGGTCACGTGTTCTGCCGTTTTAAACAGATATTTTACTGTAAACCGGATAATCTATCATATTGCACTGCTATGACGTCACGAAACTGATTTAGCTGAATTTCATCTAATGCCAATTTCTCTGACTGCATGGAAATGTGAGACAAACCAGAGCGATTGGTAGAACTTATCTCTTACAATGGTCAATGGTTTGTTTAATTGAAATATAATAAAACGATTTTTTCACTACTTTTGTTTCGATATGAGAATTTATGGAGTACAAAAACTATACCAACCTCGGCCTTCCACCTCCGTCAATACTGTTCTGTTCTTGTACTATATAGATTCTCATATCAAACCAAATGTAGTGCAATACTTGTACAGTATACCATTGATTTTGTTTAAATGATATTTTACGCCACACTCAACAATGTTATATGGTGGCGGCAAGGATTTAATGGTTAGGAGCGAACCTGGTTTCATTGTACCGTAATGACCGTACGACCGTAATACTTGACAGATAGATAGATAATAAGATAGATAGCTAGATAGATAGAAAGATAGATAGATAGATAGATAGATAAATAGATAGATAAACAGATAGATAGATAAATAGATAGGTAGATTGATAGATAGATAGATAGATAAATAGATAGATAGATAGATAAACAGATAGATAGATAGATAGGTAGATAGATAGATAGATAATTAGATAGATAGATAGATAGATAGATAGATAGATAAACAGATAGATAGATAGATAGGTAGATTGATAGATAATTAGATAGATAGATAGATAGATAGATAAACAGTAGGTAAAATAGATAGATAAATGGATAGATAGATAGACAAATGAATAGATAGACAGATAGATAGACAGATAGATATAGATAGATAGATAGATAGATAGATAGAAAATAGATAAAAAGTAGAAAGATAGGCAGATAGTTAGATGGCTGTATATTTAGAAGGACAGATTGATAGATAGACCGATAAATACAATACTGTATAGATGTATAGTAAAGTAAAATATTTAGATGAAGGTCAGAAAGACGAATATATCAATGACTCAGTGTATATTTTGCTTGTTGATTTCAGTTTGTCCATTTGGCAAGTATGGTTTAAACTGTGCAACCAACTGTTCCTGTGTTGGTGGCAACACAGATGGCGACTGTGATACTATTACCGGAAATTGTACATGTATTGACGGTTGGACTGGGGATAACTGTGAGACTGATGTCAATGAATGTGCACTACAAACGAGCGACTGCAACGCAACACTGTCGACATGTAGGAACAAAGATGGTGGTTTTGATTGTGACTGCAAATATACACAAGACAACCTTGGCAATTGTACATGTAAGTAATAACAACAGTGATAACGAAAGTGACGACGGTGATGATTGTAATGATAAGGATGATAAAGACGAAAATAGTGACGACGACGACAATGATGATGAAGATAATGATAATGATGATAAGGATGAATATATTCAAGCATCAACTTAATTATATCATTCTTTAATAGCTCAACTGATGAAGTCATATTTACAAAAACGTTTGTCTTGAGTATTTGTTTTGGTCTCTATTGTAAAGTAATATCTTTGACATTCTTAATATTTACTAAACATATCATTTTAATTTTAAAAGTTGATTATATGTTTGTTTGTCTGTTAATGATTATATGTTTGTTTGTCTGTTAGTCTTTCTAATCTTAACCAGAGTAACAGTACTTAGAAATATCCATGAATGGCTAACCCATCCAGTGTTGTGCTACCTAAGTACAGACTGTTTCCTTACAAACAGTACATAGATGATTCGTTTTATTGCAGTCTGTTCTTCTGGTAAATTTGGTTTGAATTGCACCAGCAACTGTACATGCGTGGCCGCTAATACCATTGGTGACTGCAATCCTGTGGACGGTAATTGCACTTGTGTTGGAGGATGGGAAGGTAGCAACTGTGAAACTGACATTAATGAGTGCACAAGCACTACTCACAATTGCAATACACAGCTACAAGATTGTAGAAATACAAATGGCAGCTTTAATTGTGTATGTAAATACGGAACAAATTCTTCAACACAGCAGTGTGCAGGTAAGTGATGAAATTGATTGATATATATTTATATATCTAATATCGCTTGAGTACAGAGTTTCCACATAACTATATAGTTTTATTTTGTTTTTTTGTTTTTGTAATGAATCAGTAATTTCAAAAGTTATTTATTTTTGTTGTTTGATTTATATATATATATATATATATATATATATATATATATATATATATATATATATATATATATATATATATATATATATATATATATATACTTATGAAACAAATGACATTCAATCACTTTATCTTTATATTGTAGATGCCCCAGTGAGATACACAACTCCAAGTAAGTTTCTGTGTTTTCATCCTTCATAATATTTCTAAAATCAATGCTGATCACATATGATATGTGGAAACTCGATATTAAAGGTTTAAAAATTACGTCAAGTTGTCATAAATCACCTGAATGGATTCTCTTCAGCTACTTTGTATATCGGTTTATCAGAATAACTTTGAATATTTGATTTAGAATAGGAGTACAGTCGAACACATTTATATTGAACTCTAATATATTTTGATTCACTAGTTTTTTATCACCATAATAACCCTTGATTTCAAGATATCCGGGTGCAACTGTACTTATTGTGTTGTGGTATTTGCTATTTTCTGAATATCATATTGCTTCTTTTCTACATATATATATATATATATATATATATATATATAGAGAGAGAGAGAGAGAGAGAGAGAGAGAGAGAGATAATTACTATAATTACTATATACATATATATATATATATATATATAGAGAGAGAGATAATTACTATAATTACTATATATATATATAGAGAGAGAGAGATAATTACTATAATTACTATATATATATATATATATATATATATATATATATATATATATATATATATATATATATATATATATATATATATATAAATATATATTTATATATTATTTATACCAAAAGCTATAAACTGATTTCAGGTGGCGGAACGGAGACTGTGCACACCGTTACCATAGTGCTAAATCTTACGATAGGTGATTTCCAAATTGAATATCAGACTACACTGCAGCTTGTCAATCAAACAGTAAGTTCATTTTAGAGATGGGAGTAATGAAAAGCCATAACTCACCAACCACTGAAAACAGTGGCATCTTCTGTAAATCAATGATTTAGACCAGACCAAATGTGTTTTTAGGGGTGAATGAGTTAATATCTTATGTGAACTTAAAAACCCTGATTTTACTCAATAATAAAGATGTAAAACGTACTAAGGCCTACTTTCTGCTGATCTTTGTCTATGTTTGTACTACAGCTTATTACAGTATTGTAATGGTATGTTCACGTTGTAATTTTGGCAAAGACAAAGGCATATAATTACTGGTTGTATATAGATATTCCTTATCTGAATTTTACCCTCAGAAAAATTGAAATAATTACATAAATCGAATACATTGTAAATAATTCATACAAAGGTCTATCGGTTACCTAACTGTTACCTGAAAAATATGCACACATTTGCATACACAAACACACACGTGCACGCGCACTTACACACTGACATAAACACTGACACACTGACACTAAACACTGACACACTGACATAAACCCACTGACACACAAACACATACACAAACAAACTAACAAACAAACAAACACACACACATACACAGTGACTTAACAATACTAATTATAAACTCTCTCTTTATAGCTATGGAATTTGCACAGTGGTACACCTGGGTTTATTTCCGTGCATATCGTCAATATGAGGTATTGCATTTGTATGCATGATTTCTTCGTAACTTCAGGTTTTATACAATATATCATATATTCACATTTCTATAATCCCGTAAATTCTAAAATGAATTTAATGTATTTTATATTTTCATACAATTGTATTAGAAGTGAATTCATATTAACGAAATATATATGTGTACATATTCAGGTATCATTCATTTCATTATTTTTTTTTATTAAATTCAGAATTTTAAATATCTAACGTTCTCATATCTAATATTCTGTAATGACCAAAACGAAATGAAAAGTTTTCTATATCAGCAGTTTTTTTTTTAAACAAAATCCCCTATGAAATGACACAAATTTAACCAAGACAAACAAAATCGGCAGTGTTTATTTTGTGAGCAATATGGCCCATCTGTTATCTTTTTGTTGTGAAACATAAAATAGTACAATCCTGATTTTTTTTTATTTCAGCCCCGGTAGCGTCAACGTGAAGTATGACATTATCACAGACAATTCCAATAACGATGCTACAGCTAATGATATAGCTAAAACATTACAAGGAGTTGTGGCAGGTACAGAATCGGTGGTTTATAATGGCACAAATGTCAGCGTAAGTGGAGTTTCTATCCAGTCATCAGCCTTAGGCACAGGTAAGTCAGCTGAAAGGTTAATAGAATCTTACTTGGACGCATTGAGTGGATAAGGAAATCTCCATCCGTGTAGTAAGAATAAGTTTTTCCAGTTAGAAGGCATATCCAGGATTGAACTTTTTGATTCTATACACGAGGGTGAAGTTTTCCATTTCTTCTTAACAAATCTGTGTTTGATTACTTTTCTCTCATGTGCATGTTTATATAGATCTACATAAATAAAGTCTTACAAAACTATACACTTTATTCTCGAAGCCACATAAACTATACTTCATAAATTGCACTGTGACGTCATAATTTTAAAGCGAAAAAGTTATCTTACCTTACCACCCTATAAAGACAACAAATTATTTGTTATTTTTGTGAATTCACCTGTCCGCAATGGGAAGAAAGTTTGTCATATATAGTGGGAACTCAGCTAAAATCACCTCGCTTAAACGACCACCTAGCATTTAAGACTGTGAATATTCCTCTCATCTGAGACTTTATATAGGATGCAAGTCATTCACAAATCAGACCAGTGCACATAAGTTAGATGGTCATGATACTGAAAATTTCTACTGTTTTATTATGGCAAACTCAGTTCCTTTCCAATTGTATGATTTTGGCTACGTTTAATTGGAGGAGAAAAGTACAACTTCAAATGTAACTAGAGAAAAAGCACCGACCTCAGGAAAATTAATCTCCCTGACAATAATTTCTTAACATAAAGTTTTAAACCCGAGGCCACTATATGGAGGCCACTTCATTATCGAAAAGGCTGATGGATTGGTAACTCGGATATGGAAGCCCTGACATTTTAGTAATTAATTACAGTGAAATACCGTTATATCTAAGTTATGTCCAAATAGTATGAGTTGAAATTCCGGTTATGATTGATAGAGGAGTATAAAATTTCGGTTATATTGAATTCTGGATATCTCGAAGTAATAGTGGTTGTCTACTGAACGTCAAGACTATAAAAAGGATGACAGTCTACTTGTTATCACTAAAGGTATTAGCGATTCAGTAATGCATTGAGTCCATGCAAGGCAATACGTTTAACCTGTACAACCTATTTTCGGAAAGTAAAACCATATAGACCACTTTCGAGTTGCCTTGTTACGCCACGGTTCATCATTATAGAGTACGGTTTCAAAGTAGGGCATCGTTATATTCCAGTTTTAGTAGTTTATCTCCTATATGACTAGGGATATTTATATCTTGAAGTAATAGGTGCTATATTTGAAAATTAGATTACAAGAAAGTGATGACACTACATATTTACAAGAGAGGAAATTTAACTGAAATTAATTCCTCGCAGATGAAGTGAAATAAGATATCGCCGATTATCGTCAATGAAAATATTAAATAACCTGAATCGACTTTGCCCAACTTTCACATGACGTCACGTACTCTGAGTACAAACTATTGTGACGAAACTTAACGGAGTGAGGCAACTCGGAAATTGTCTATTGTTTTGGTCTTTGACTGAACCCGGATGTGCCATTTTATCTTGGTTGACCTTTACATTGTATACACGTTCTCTCCTCCACTTGGAAACCGACACCATATAATGTGTTGAGTGTGTCGTAAAACAATTAAAGAATCAAATTCAAAACCAAGGTTTTAAAACATATTTACTTCACCTAAGTATTCAGTGTTTACACTCTATACATCATTACTTCTGCTCTATCCTGTTTGACTCATCAACCCCTGAAAAACAGTGGACTCTTCTGTAAATCAATGACTTTGGTCAGTCCAAATGTGTTTTTAGAGGTGAATGAGTTAACAATGTTTGCCACTGCAAAGTGCTTTATACAATTTTGAACATTGTATTTCAATCGTGATTTTAATTTTCCAGTGAATGTATCCAGCACTTCTGACAGATGCAGTATTTTCAATGCTTTTGTAACGTGTTCGATTGGTCGTACGTGCCGTGTAACAAATGATGTTGCAAGTTGCGAGTATGTATATTTGTCATGTTTACAAACTTTATTATTATCCTATTTTAAAAACGTGATTGTTTTATCAAATAGTAAAATAATCCTGTTATAGTTTTCATAACAAAAGTAGTCATTAATAGATGACAGATCAATTGAAATATATGGCTGTAAAATATCTTCAAATAAATGCATGAATAATCATATTAGTTTGATTCTGTATCTGCTTTCAATTATATAACATTTTTGGTGTTATAACGATAGTATTATTTTAGTATTATTATTTTGATTGTTGTTTTACTCATATGTATAATTAATAATAATTAGTTTTGTTATTGTTATTATTATTATTATTATTATCATCATCATCATCATCATCAGTATTTTATTTTTATTTTTATTTTTATTATTATTATTATTATTATTATTATTATTATTATATTGTTATTATTATTGTTTGTATTGTTATTATCTGCATAATAATTATCATTATTGGCATTATCATTATTACTATCATTATTATTATCATTATTATTATTGTTATTATTATTATTATTATTATTATTATTTTTATTATTATTATTATTATTATTATTATTATTATTATTATTTCAGATTAATTGAGACAAAAGGTAGGCACTTACATTTGACTATTTTGCACTTTCACAAAGCATTTGCTAACTATATGTCCTTTCGTGATCGATTTAATCATCAGTTAAATACTTTTAAAATATCAAAATCACAGATACCAAAAGAATCTTCATGAGACAATACTCAATTCAGATGAAAATTGGATACACATCAATATTCTACCGTACTCGTAGATAAATCCAGTTGACATTCACTAGAATGAGCAAATACATAAAGTGATATATAAAGGTCAAAGGAAAAACTTCCAGTAAAGTACAACTTGATATTTGATTGTCTTAAATACAATAAAAAAGTATTAAGCAAATATTATTGCCAACATCTTATTATTAGAGGCATATTATTACCGAACATGGCAATACCTATTACTGACATAATTAGTAACAAAAACGTTACCCTTTTTCTCCTACAGACAACTATGAGCTGATAGTGGGTCTTGGTGTTGGCATACCCCTATTTTTCATTAGTGTCATCTTGATAGCTGTGGTATGCGTATATCAGAGGAAACTAAGGAAGAGCAGCTCTTTAAATTCCAGTGAAGATCTTGACAGGTGAGAAAATTAAATGATATACAGTAAAACCTCTTTGTAGTGCCCCTCATTTGCCAATCTTTCATTTGCCACTTCGCTTTACGCCAAAACATTTCCAATTTGCCCTATAATTTCATTTAATGTTTCCCTCAGCCTATCGCCAAACCCCTTCGTAATGCCAAATTTGGACTGAACAAACGGTTGCAATATAACGAGGTTTTACTGTATTTGTTTAGTTATTTGTCCATAGCGCATCACAATCAGTGTTGTTTCATTTACTATCAATCTAGAATTATTTACTGGACCTTATTATCATAATACACAAGTTTATTTGCAAGATGATATTTTCGCGATTTCAAATGGCCATTTTATGATATCATTTCATACTTCGTTATGCGATAATTCTATTCTGCAAGAGCTCATACTCTCACAAAATCACACGTTAATAAAATTCTCAGGAATAAATCCAGTTTTACAGTATTCCATGTTTGAGTTTATGACGCACAAAGGGCATTGTCAATGCTTAGTTTATAGTATTACAAGAGACGTTCTTTTATTTACGACGTGATGCATATATAGTGAATCCTCGCCTAAAGAAAGCATCGCTTAGGTGATCACTTCGCATTTCTCACATTCATTTTCCAGTCTCCTCATATGTTAATAAGTGCAAAAGCTCACTTTAGGTACTACCTCACTACTCAGACCTCTTTGATTAAGACAGAAAGGTAGTGTAAACAGTGAGGTTCCACTGTATGCTACAAATACATATAAAAGGATATCGGCTTCATATTTCTGACGTAACCTTCATAGCATTTACATGTGTACATAACAGTATCATTATTGACAATTGATCCGATGTTTCCAAAATGAGGACATTTCAGATAGGAGTAAAATATGCTCCTCTCCCACCTTAAACAATAAAACAAAAACAAAACAACAGGAACAGAACATTTTCTGGTGTAATGTTAAGATACAATGCAACTACATAAAGCATAGTATAGTATTAACTCAAATAACTGCTTAATACAAAGTACCTGGAATTGAAACCAAGACTTCCCTCTGTGAGGCGAGTGCTCTATTTCAACTAAGTCAACACAAAATTCACATGTAAACATGAAATATATTAAAAAATGAATCTAGAAAATATGTTTCACTTTTTTGGAAAATAATATGAATATTCTATTGTTTTCTACTTGTAGAACTATGAATGATGATGGATTCTTTAGAACTGGAATACCGACAAAGATGGGCAGTTGGTCTCGACCAGCTTATTATGCCCCAGGTGGAGGTTGGGGAGATGATTCAAGTGTATCTGAGGACGGAGATAGAAGAGGACGTAGGGATGATTTCGATAATCTCTACCAAGGAAGAGACGTTTATGGTACGACAATAATTCGTGCAATTTAACATTTTCTGATGGAATTTTGACTGAAATTTTGGAGAAGTCAAAAATTAATTAATTTAAGTTTTTGTGTATCATGATGTCATTTTCTAGATCCTAATGTGTACTTCTGCATGATCTTGTATTTTTGTGTGTCTTTGTTACCTCTTTAATTATGCATATACTCATCATTTATTGATATTTTCATTTGTTATGCAGCCTACGATAACGGTGCTAAATCTAATTTCTCATGGGATTTCATGTATGAGGCTATGGGACCCCCAGGACAACATGTAAGTTTGTAATACATACTCTTTCATTTTATAGGTACATGTACGTTGGTATTTAACTTAAGCCAATCTGAAAAAAAATCTACTTTTCGTAAAGTTAAGTTCTCAATCAGTGATTTTGTTTTATACCATTTTCATACACCCTTACCTATGAAAACAAATCATCAGAGATATTCTCATGATATAGCCAGTGGCTTTCTTCTAAGATTATTTCTGAACACCGGTTTTTTTATAATGTTTAGTTATGGTAAGTCTCAATTACGTGCATAATATGCATGTATTCATATCTTTACAATTATATACAGTTTTGATATTTTTTAAATATATTATTATAAATCTTCCGCTTTGTAGTAATTTTGACATATTCTTCATATTTGCTTTATCACATGTTCTTCTGTGTTTTCAGTATCAAATCAAAAGACCACAAACGGAGAGAAAACCGCATCCACTTTATACGGTAGTTATATATGAAATACAAATTTTAGAAAAGCTTACTTGATTCAAATTAGAAACATTTCTTAACGATCCTGGTACATAAAGTTTACGGGAACTTGCAGTTCAATTAGTCCGAGGATAAGGGTTGATTTTGAAATTTGATTTGAGGGAGAATTATATCAGAAGATAATATGTGTCGCTTTTGTATAACTACATTGATTTGTCTTTGGCTGTACCTCCCGTCTTTCCCTGTCTGTCTCTTTTCTCTCAATCTCTATTTGACACAGTGTCACTGTTTTGCCCCTTTCTTTTCCCCCTTTACTTATATAGCTAACAGCTTCATAAATAATTCTTAAATTTAACTATAATTGATCGTTTCATTTTTTTTTCATTTCAGAAAAATACAGATGCGTAACATACTGTAAGTTCGATATTCTGAAAGTGATACAATTTCCGCTAAGGACTAAAACAGACATGATTGTGACTACATGCAGTTGCTTACGAATTTCGGTATCAGTAAGTGATATATGTGATGTCAGCATCCAGAAAGCTTATTCAATCTGTGTATGCATTGGATATTTGACAGTTTTGATGAGAACTATGTGCATGGCTAGCACGGAATTGTTGTATGCAATATTGCATTGTGCCAAAGAATTCCGAAAAATGACATAAAATACATATATATTTTTAATATCCATTTTTAACTCATCCCTGCTTATTCGTTCGCCTTAACTACGTCCCATGTTGAATATGCTGCAAAGTGATTTCCATTAGTTTGAACGATTTCCAGAGGGAAAATACAACCTTTGATGATGGAAGAATAAATGGCCTTTGACCTTAAAGCATAAAGTATATTTAATGATTACCGTCTGTTTCCCTGTACGACGAATGGTATATTTCATTACCATAAACATTGTCATTTGACATTTTGTCATTTGTAATGATGCAGGGGTATCAGTTATTAAAACATTCCATTTAGATATGAAGTGTTAGGCTTACATAAAATGATATTATCCAGTCCTCGGCTAATTATATTAATGTTCACATGTATTTTCGTATAATGTCTTATTTCATTTTTGCAACTTGATCATTATATTCAATAACTTAAATATTATATTCCTTTTAAATGACAATAAATATTTGGTTTTGGGAAGATGAAAAGTTTATATATTAGAAATTAATAAGACACCATCAAAGGCTTTGCCATATGGTAAAACTAAAACAACAATATGTTCATCCGCCGTGTTGACAAAATATATAGCTCAAACATTAAATATTACCTATCAAAATTTTAAGCTATTCTTCTTGAAGCCGTTCTAAAACAGAAAGAAAATTTATTTATGTTTGTAACGTATACTGATTATGCATTTACTGGTATTGATTTATATGTGATTGTCATGGATTGATATATTGTCTCTTTATATAATGTTTGATGTATCCACTATGTAATTGCATGTATATCTCATCAGAATTCATATTATTTGAAGAGAAATCAAAACACTGAATATAATCTCATGTATATTTATATACGTATTGCAATATTGATGACTTGATTATATATATATATATATATATATATATATATATATATATGCAATATTTGCATATAAGTGGCAAAAAGTTGTGTGTTCCTCTACCATCCATACATAATCAACTAGTTCCTTTCAATTCGTAATACAAAGTAGGTCTTCAAAGTGAAATTCATAATTGTTTTGAAAACAAATATGTTACATTATAGTTGTATGTATCTTCATGTTATGTAAAGTTTTACTTTCTGTCGCCATAAAAGTTATGATTTTATATTTTCATAGATTTTATAATTATTGAATAGAATATTGCATAATGAAGTATTTTTTAGTCGTCGTATTGGTCAAACACCTATTTTTATAGATATAAATTATTGTTTTGAAGAAAATTACTCAGGAGCTTCATTCCAGTCTCCACTACTGCGGTCCTGTGACTTTGAGTGTCAAAGTGATAAAGATACCCGCAAAAACATAGACGTCGTTATAGCAACTGATTGTTTCTTGACATCATTTTCCGATAATCAGAATCATTTACCTCTGATGGTTACTATGAATTATCATACATGAACGAGTGCGTACCTGGAAACAGAGAGGGGTTAGAACATTGCGTTTAAATCAAGAAGTTTTCAAAAAGTCGGAAGCTCAGGTTCGAGTCTCACTGCTTAGCAAGTATGCCAAGTTAACTTGCAAAAAATCGGTGGTTTTTTCCAGGTACATTTCTCTCCACCATTAAAACAGACCGTTACTATATTACTCAGACCTGGAGGCTAAGCATTTTGTATTCTAGTAATTTAACATTTTATTCTTCAAATCGTTCGAGAAATTTCACTATAGAACGTTAAATATACGAAGTCCTCCGTTTAGTTTATTCTCGTTTCGACATTTTTTATATTACGTCATTGCTTTTACATACTACATACATCTAGACATTGGCCAACAAATACTGAGGTACCCATTGGCTATCCCTTTTCATAAGTATATTTGATTACTGAATATTTTAAATATTTTGTACTGAATTGTTTGTATATATTGAAATGAATCACATATATTGTAATTAAATTTTACTGTTTTTGTACAATAATCGTTGAATATATATAAATATATATATATACATATATTACTAAGATAATAAAAATATATTTTTACAAAGACACAGTAGTTTTTCTAGTTTTTACTCAGGAATTCGGTTTTTATTATGTTCTTTTAACTGTTGACCGGCGTGGCTCAGTCGGTAGCGCTGTCGACTCTTGATCGTGAGTTCGAGTTCAGCCGGCGGCAGGTTGGTATCCTGTCTTTCGGATGAGACAGTAAGTCCAGTGTCACAATAGGTGTCGTTAAAGAACACTCACTGCTAAATGGCCGTAATTGCCGAGCATAGGCCAAAATTTGAAGCCCTTCACTGGCATTTGGTGACGCCTCCATATGAGTAAGAGATTCTTGAGTGGGACGTTAAACAAACAAACAAATCGTTTAACTGTTCTGGATCTCAGATATTCCCCGGTCTCTGTAAATGAGAGTAAGTTATGTCGTATAAGATAACTCTATAGAATTTAGAAAGCTTGTTCTTATAACAAAAGTGGGTTTATGCTTCTTAGGTGAAATTCCAAGCATTTCACTACCAACAGACATAGTAATATGTATATGCTCAATTTAGTTAAAGGGCATTAGTTGTGTGTGCCCCCAAATTATTTTTACTACTTGTACTTTATGTACAATAACAAATAAGAGCTTTACACAGGCAAAAATTATATTTCTCTATATTTAGAAAAAATAGAATGAGATAAAGTGTGATATTCATATACAAATAGTATGGTTGAGTTAACCAAATGCAAATGTAAAAGGGCTACACCTGGGTTTCTCAAGCAATTTATACAAAATATATACGGATTTTAAGAACTTTTGTGGATGCATATATCTATTTGTTGTTGTATATCAATCTAATTAGTAAGAAATGGGAGGGGGGTAGTTAAAAAAACACAGCTAACGTTCCTTTTAATTAAAATGAAGAAGAACATCAAAGTATAAACTTAGCATTACAGGACCAAACACCGCTTGGAAGTAAATTTGGAAATTTTAGAATGTAAAAACTACATGTACAAAAGAACCAATCGTCAGGAAGTCTAGGAAACAATGTACTAATTTGGGGAGAAATGGACAAATATGGACCTCTGAAAATACAAAGGCGATGTGAAGATACCATGGAGATGTACATAATCTCTCGATTTGACATCCACTGTCAGAAATACTTCATGCTGATTGGTATAAGCGACCAATGCTTGTATCGGGAAATCACTATTAGATGTTCTTATGACAACAGTTTTAGTTACATGTATATGTCAGGATTATTAATCATGTAACTAAGAACATTAACCTATTTATACCATGCAAAGAAAACCGAGTTCCCGTGTCACAGTAGGTGTCGGCATGTCAAAGAACCCTCAGTGCTAAATATTATAAACATAATACCAAAGTTATAATGCTCAAGACGATTGTTTCTGTCAATTAGACTTCATCAGTTGAGCTCCAATTTAAAATGTAGATATATTTTCTAAAGAGAAAGTGGTATCATACAAGGCTAAATAATAAATCTAAAAGTATATCCGAAATCCATCTAAGAGTAACCATGACTATCTTAGCTTTAGAAAACCTTGGAATATAAATGGTGTTATCAGTGTCAAATATTACTTCAGTATAAGATTATCAGCTGGTACCGAAATACCAGGTACTAGGTTTATGTATACCCTCGGGGACTCAAACGGTCCACCAGCAGTGGCAACGACCTAGTGGTTATAAATATTATAAACATAATACCAAAGTTATAATGCTCAAGACGATCGTTTCTGTCAATTAGACTTCATCAGTTGAGCTCCAATTAAACATGTATATATATTTTCTTAAGAGAATGTGGTATCATACAAGGCTAAATAATAAATCTAAAAGTATAGCCGAAATCTATCTAAGAGTAACCATTGTAAAAAGTTGACTATCTTAGCTTTAGAAAACTTTGCTAAATGGCCGTACGTTATGAGCTTATGCCAAACTTTAAAGCCCTTCATCGGCATTTGGTGACGTCTCTATATGAGTGAAATATTCTTGAGTGGGACATTAAACAACAATAAACAAACAATCAACAACCAGACAACGTCTTATAGCATACATCATAGGAACCTATGTGCTTGCCATTTACATTGGACAAAGATGACTTAGAAATAATTTATATATATAAATGCCTCTTCTCGTGTGTTTGTGTGTGTTTATGTGTGTGTGTGTGTGTGTGTGAGAGAGAGAGAGAGAGAGAGAGAGAGAGAGAGAGAGAGAGAGAGAGAGAGAGAGAGAGACAGACAGACAGACAGACAGACAGACAGACAGACGGACAGTCAGTCTATGGCAGAGAGAGAGAGACAGACACAGATAGAGTAGTATGTGATAATGTGTTATTTTCTGATATATATGAAACAAACAAGTGAGCCATATACATACATTATACAATATAAGGACACACATGTAATTTGACAATGTTTTCTTGATCGACCATTTACTGCAGATAATGACTGAAAATTTTTATTCATAGTTAAAATTCATATCAAAGGAATTTCATAACAATATCGTAAATTCATTTGCAAAAGATCACAGGGCTGAATGGCCACCATGATGTTGAGCACTTGAAAAATTACAAAGCCTGTTTGCTGTGGGTATGCCTAGAAAAGCTAAAACACTAGTAAAATAAAATTTAGGTGGATTCACCTATGTAGTTTATAAACTTCTGGTTTTAAAGAGTACAGGGGTGCTAACACATAGATCACGACAACACTCAATCAACTTTGTTTTAGGCTTACAGCATCAGCTCGAAGTCGGCAGAGATGAAAACATGGATATGAGAACCAATACATCGTTTATGTATAATAACTGGTGCATTTTATCATATTAGTCATCACTTATATTACTCGTGTGTACTGATAATGTACACATACATTACTATTATGTTACCTGTCAAATCATCATTAAATTAATTAGCCGTTATAAATCGCCTAAATTATTCTGTAGCTGCAATTGTCAAACAATTAAATACTTAAGATTGAGTGTCAATTTGTTTGTATTACATATTCCAAAACTTTCCATACTTCAAAGACTGTCCCGCGATCCTTGTTAGTTGAAGTTCATGTTTCAGAGAACACAGCTTGTAGTGTCCTGAAAGTCTGAATGCAGACTTTAACTTCACAGCGGGTTGCCGAGGTAAGGGAATAGTTCAAAAGTAGGCCCTGGAAATTTGAAATACGATGAATCTAATTCGGAAAACTTCACAACGTGCTACGGCATTATGTTAGATCTATGTCAACGACATCGAGTCGCTTAAATCGTTATCAATTACATTCCAAATTATCATAAATAAAGTTTCAGATTCCAATTACACTTCCAAAATACGTAATAAGGTGATACAAATTGTTAAACCCGTGAAGATAGAGTTTGCTTATTGTTTGCTTATTGTCGTTTAACGCCCCACTCCAGAATATTTCACTCATATGGAGAAGTCACCAAATGCCGGTGAAGGGCTTCAAATTTTGGCCTATGCTCGGCATTTATGGCCTTTGAGCAGTGAGGGTTTTTTAACATGCCGACACCTACTGTGACATGGGACCTCGGTTTTTGGACTCGAAAGAAATCAAGACCTCACGATCAAAAGTCGAGCGTGCTACTGACTGAGCCAGGGCGGCTCGTGAAGATAGAGATAATGATTTAACATGTACATGAATACGAAACAGTAGCGATGCTAGCTTTTCCTGTATCTTCGAATCTCTGTATTCATACGTCAGAAGTAGATCCTAATGTGTACAAATGAATATAGTAAGCCTAATATATTGGTTCATTTACCAAAATTTTAATAAAAGTTTGATTTATCTGCTAATATTGTTAATAGCATGGTAGAGTTACAATAAATACACAAACAGAAAGAGCAAACACTGAACATCCTTGTTGAAAGCCTTTGTTTTAGTGTACTATATTGTTTTGAGGCTGCAGACAAAAACTGTGAAGAGTCGGGATCTGCATGATTCCTATATAACGTTTGGCTTCGCCCAACGTCATTAAAAGATCATATCGTTTAGATACTTAGGGGTAAAAGGGTTTATCATGAAGTGGACAGATCTTTCAGTATCCTCGAGAAAACACGACCAACCTTCCACAAGTAAATACTGACAAATTTCCACTCAGAAACAGCTTACGTCCCTGGGAACATGGAACACATGCGGGCTAGGGAAATATCCCTCGTGATGCAAAGTCATATTCGTTTTCCATTTTCATGGAGGCTCTAAAATTTATTTCTTGATAACGATTACTTGTAATCGGAACAACTCAGGTGTAATATCAAATTTTTCATCTATATAGACGTGCATGTTTTATCATCAACGTATTTATCATTCGTGGACCCGAGGCGCTTAATTGGACTTGGTCGTGCTAAGCATATTTGATTTTGATATGCAAAATAATTTCATGTCTGTGTTATGTCATCCGTACAAATTTAAATTTTACTAACTCTATGATAGATCTAACTCTATAATCATTGTATATAGAACATCATACTGAAATATGCTCTGACTATTGATGTGCAAATGTCTTCAATAAAGAAATAAATTCTCGAAGATAATGGTTGATGTCTTAAATAGTAAAAACGATTATAAATATGCATTTGAATAATTAGCATTTATATGTCTCTTTGAACAAATGTTTTTATTTGCGACGTTAACCATGGTTTCCATAATATACTTTAAAGAAGAAATTATCAGACATGTTCAAAGTGTGAGATAGGTCAATTGCATATATCGTCGTGTAATAAAAAATATACATTTGCCATATATGTAAGAGAAGTTCAATGAATCATTTGATCAAAACATTGTTCTAGTAATAGATAGATAGATAGATAGAAAGACA
This sequence comes from Atrina japonica, assembly GCA_030159075.1. Taxonomy (NCBI): domain Eukaryota; kingdom Metazoa; phylum Mollusca; class Bivalvia; order Pterioida; family Pinnidae; genus Atrina; species Atrina japonica. Next base: position 93,881 of record BROG01001147.1, read on the forward strand.
GATGGATGGATAGATAGATATAGAAATTCTATTATGTAAAAGGTTCCGTTATTAATATTCCTATACCCCCATCTTATACCTCGCATTTTATAATTTCATTTCAAATCTGCACTAGTCCCTTTTTACCCTCTGTATAGTGCGATTAGTAAACCTCCATGGTTAGTTTGCATGGATAAGACGCACTTACAATCATGAATACAAAACATTTTTTTGTTTTACGCCATACTCAACAATCTTTCAGTCATATGATGGCGTCCAGTTTTTATTGATGGAGGAGAAACCCCGGTTATCCGGGTAAAGACCACCGACCTTCCGCAAGAAAACTGGCAAACTTTCCCACTTAATTCGAAATGACCATAGCGGGATTCGAACCAGAGATGAGAGGCCTTGTGATTTAATGCGCAATGCTCTAACCACTCGGCCACGGAGGCCCGACATTGTTTAAGATAATACGCAATATACAATGAGTTAAGTCTTAACTATCGTTGATGTTATAAGGTAAGACAATACACAGATAAATGCATATACACTGTAATAAAAGAGGGTGAAATTCGACTGCTCTATAAAGTGATAGCAACAATAGTTTAACCTTGTCGTATAATGCTTGTAAATAGAAAATGGCGGCGATCTGAACAGCTACTATGAACTATTTTGTTTTATTTGTTGCTTTTAGTTGTTTTCAAAACAATAAGTTTACCAATAAAATTAAATGTCCTCCAAAAGAAAGTATAGTTATGCGAAAAAATAGTAAAATACCCAATATTCACACATTTTTTATCAAATGAAAGACGACAATATGTATATCAGTTACATAGTATTAAGTCTGCACAATACAAAGCTTCATGACAAATAATAGCTGTTAATTAAAATGATAATTATTGAAGTGTCGTCTTTCACTTGATAAAGGCCAAGGGACCGAACTTTTGTGAATATTGAGTGTTTTACTGTTTTCCCATACGTTCACCAAATTATTATTTCAAATCTATGACCCACATTTTATCAACCAAGTGTTTTATATACACTCAAATTGTTCAATTGTTAACCTCCTACCTGTACTGCACGTGCCACCCTGATTGTACACGTGCACACGTGACTACTTAACTAACAACGCATGTCTATTTACATCAGTTACATAAACGTACAAGTTCTTCTCGTTTGTTCGGAGATATACATTGACGTGGTAAACTTTAGTACATGCTACCCATGCAGGGAAATAAAGGTATTTCATACAGTGAGTAGACAGTTTTCATCCCTCTACAGATCACGACAATTCTAGGCATCACTATAATTTTATTAAATATCGTTCTTTAAATATATTTTGTTTCATGATGCAAGAAATATTGAATCCTCCAATAATTATCATTTCATTAACATCAGTGAAATTATTGCCTTGGTCAAAGCCAGCAATGATATGGACTCGTGTTTAAGCAGTAACGATGTATAATGAGTGTCTATTGGGAAGTTTAAAGTGAGTATTTAGGACATAATTCGTAGTCAATATGTCTGTACACCACACACCTATAACTTCACAACCGCTCGGATCTTCGAACGAACGTTTGTATGTATTACGCTAAGAAGAAAACCTTGTGCCTGCAAATTATGTTTGGTTCGTAATTCTAGTTCAAATTTCATTTTTTCCGTTTTGCAACGGTCATAAAAATAAAACTTTAAAAAGTCGGCATTAAAATAGATTTTTTTCAAAGATGCAATCTCATTATCATTTTTTCCTGCTTTTATTTTTCTGTTATGTGAAATTCAGTTAAGTTTATTTTTATCTTAAGAATAATATCAAATGCTTTATTTCTCGTTTCAGAAAATTGAAATTGACTTATTTGAAAACAGTCACGTAATATCAGCTGACATTTAATGTTTGACTGTCCTGAAAGTAGAGGGGATATTATTTGATTAAGAATGTCCGGTGATTTTAAAAATGTAATCAATCAATATATTGTTATTCGTTTTGCTTAAAATCACATTTGATTTAGGAAATTGCATATCGAATACCCCATGCTTTATCTGTTGGAATATTTGTTTAATGTATCGTGGGCTAATGAGAGTACCAAAATCTAGGACAATTCAAAACACATTCCGTAAAATCTTTTTATAGACGTCCCAACGAGCCACCTTTGAGAGTAAAGTGCGGTCATAAAGGTGGACAGTGCAGTAGTTGGATCACAAGATTGAGAAAATGCAGAGTGATGTGTTAATATTTTATGTCAACGGCAAAAAGGTAGGTACCATTATCATCACTTATATTTCATAAGAATGTGAACTTATAAATGTTAACAGTATCAACAATTCCATATTTTACTATTTCCTTGTCAGTTTAAGATAGGAATAATATATAGTTCATATTGTTTTGTAATAGATTTATAGACCATAATTATTTGAGAGATAATAAAATGTATGCTGACTAAGATTTTTACTTACTACTGTAATAGGGCTTGATTCTGAGTCTAAGCTCTGGTTTAATTAATCAATGATAGATAAAGAAACAATGAATAAATCAAATTACTGAAAATTGGAAAACAAAAAGTCGAATAAATAAATAAATAAATAAATAAATAAATAAATAAATAAATAAATAAATAAATGAAAATATAATAAATAAATACATAACATTAATTTGATTGAAGTGTATTAATAAGATCTTTTTTTATTTCATAACCGTTACAATGATACGTAAACGAATAGCTGTTTAGTTTCATAGCAGATTCTATTTTGATTTTGTTTGCACACGTGAACCTGTACAAGTCTGTCAGCACGTCCTAAATGCTTACCTTACTCCGTGTATGTGGGTAACAGTTATCTGGTTGACCTGTTATATCAATAAACTATGTAAACCCCAGTGTAATCATCACATCATTGCTGCCAGGGTATTTACTTTGATGATATGCTATACATTTCAAATTGTTTTATGTGTAGTTAGAAAATTGAATTATTAGAGTGAAAAAGTGATGCCCATCATTGTCTTCGTCTCCCCTTTAAGGATTATATTTGATATACAAAATAAAAACAATATTACCAAATACATAGACTGCTAGGTGGTAGGGTTGTGAACTTGTGATGTCTATAAACGAAGTAACTATATCACCAAAACAGATACCTTCCGACTATCTTACTTCATTGTTCTATTAAATTTATTAAGCGTATCTGCGTAAGAAGGTATGTTATTTAAAGACTTGAAACCCATATTTTCTTCTACGTTGATGCATAGCAGGCTATTTCATTTCATTTGTATATAAACTATACTTAAATGCTTACAAAACGCCTGACCTTCCCCTTTATGTCCATAATAATGTTGAACAATTTTCAATAATTTTATCAGCAAAAAACCCCTAAAACAAACAAACAAATAAAAACAAAAACAAAAACAAAAACACAAAAAAAAAACCACAACAACATCAATAATTTTAATAAACATAGTAAAACAAGTATAATTTTAAGAGCAGCATAATTTGTTAACGGGGCAATAGCTGCGTGTTTGTTTTTCTTTCTTTTCTTATTTACCACTAAGATTAATATACAATGCCAAAGGAAATATATACTCAGGAATAAAATTCTTAACCTCCTTCTTCGCTAACATTGCATTATTTGTTCTCTTTCCTTTTAATAAATGTTGTAAGAGATATGTAAATACTTGTGTATAACATTGACAACAGCAAATATTGAAATACCTTGATTAAGTCTGGTCTTCCTATAATTGAGTCAGTCTTTCCCGGTAATATGTGATCAAACAAAGCCACTCAAATCAATGCATTTAAAAGTGATGAAAATGCTATAGAAATGTACCAAAGTTATAATTTTGTGAAGACGTCATCAATTTAGATAGATTTTGAAATAGATGTAGAGTTCAGAAACGCAAAGTGGTGTCATACATGACCGAAAAAATAATCTAAATGTATTGAGGTGTTCATAATTTAAACGGTGATGTTTGTTAAATTTTGACAAGAAATAGATATATAGTAAAACCTGCTTTAGAGACCAACTGTTTATAAAGACGACCTGGTAATAAGATTTTGCTGCCCCAAATAGTACCATTTGTGTACAAATTCACCTCTATTTAAAGACCACCTCTTAACAAAGACTGGTGTTGTTGTGTCCGTAAGAGGGTCTTATATACAAGTATGACTGTTTATCATGTATAAAAATATATTGGAATAAGTAAATCCGTTTCATGACAGATGACCGGGCACCAGTAAGTACACAGACGATTTGGAGTAGATTCACATTGCCCATTAATGCTTTAATAAACCACACAAAATAAGGGTACAAAGTATTTGCAGGTATATCAATCATAAAGTTTGAGAAATATGTGGGCATTTTTTATCTGTAAAATATACAGGATTTTTGAATGAGATCAAGATAAAAATCATGAAATTTTAGAACATCATTTTTCAATTAAGTGTTGGTTTTCCAAATTTTGAAACACTATAAATATAACGTCGAAAAATATTGTTTTCTATGAAACAGGTGTAAAATGTAATGATCGAATTCACACAAATAAACTTCGACATGGCTTACGGATACTGCGAACAATTAATTACTACAGCTTTAACTGAACTAAATCATTCCAAACATACGTTGTTCGTTCTATATATGCCAATTTTGCATTTTGCATGCTAACTCATCAATTACTGTGGTCACATTTAGATTCACCCAAATCAATGAATAGTATATTCTACTGTCACAGTTCAGGGGGGAACTAGTTCACATTACAAGTAAAAGAATTATGAAATTTTAATTCTAAATCATACAACCCTGAATTCTGCCATTTGACTTAACCATTCTTTGAAATGGGCAGGTCCAAACGTGACTTAAGGGGTTGTGAGATAATTCGATTATTGTAATAAATATAATCTCTTTGCAGGTTGAAGAGCCAAACCCTAGTCCAGTTACAACTCTTTTGCAGTTTTTGAGACAGAAATGTATCCTTTTATATCTCCCTGCATTATATTTGAAGTTTTTTTTAGCTATCCGTATCAGTACTAAATGTAAGAAAAAGTCCCGTGAAAGACACATTTTAAATATGGAACCACGTGTAAACATCCTTAAAATGTTTTGAGTAAAAATGAAATTGTAACAATGGATATTCGAAACCCAAATTTCATTAGAATACGACAAATATGATATGATAATGGTATCAACGTTAAGAACAATGATTGCAAATTCCAAACAGAATGGGACCAGGTGACCGGACGGAATCAGCGTCCCCTGTTAGCATGCTACACCCGTCGTAAATGTTCCATGGACACCTCTCGAGTTTGATGAATAGTTCAAGCTTGGCGAAAGGTCAAGCTCTTTGAAAAAGTCATCAGTTTTATCCTGCCGGTGATTTATTATTGACATTATATTTTTGTTTAGTATTTGGCTTTTTCTTTATACATCATTTTCCTTTCGCAACCATACCTTAAATTAAATATCGAGCTTTATTGATGTCGCCTTATTGACAAAATCGATTGTCTTGAGAATTGATTTCAGCAAACCCATACATTTAGTAGTATATTCAATTTTGGAAATCGAATATTAACAAAAAAAGGTTATTTTTAAGACTGTGTTATTTGTATTGTTGACTATTACGTGGTTTTGGTTGAAATAGATGTCAACGACTCCATGATACATATTAATTTTAAAGGTCTTTTTGGTTGAATTTACCATATTTGTACACGTTCTTCTGAGAGTTAAAAAGTTGGTATCTATTTTTTTTTTATTTCTAGTGAAACCTGTTTCCCCAATATTCACTCTCAATTTAGCATGTAATCTTTCTTTATATCGACTGCTTTCAATCTCTTGATAACCAGCAAAGCTAAGATTAAAATTTTACGGTATTATCAGTTTATATTTAAGATATAGCAGAGATAAAATTTCCCTTAACTTGATGATAGTGCATTTGACAGGGACAAAAAATGCCTGCAATCAAGGTGGGTGTGGAGCATGTACTGTTATGTTATCTAAGTTTCATCCAGAGGAAAATGTAATTAGGTGTGTTATTTAATTATTTATGGGTTGCCAAGGAATTTTCAATCTCTTCATCAGAAATAATTTGATTATTGCAAGGTTAACTCAATACATCATGATCATCGACATCATCATCATCATCATCATCATTATCATCATCGTCGTCGTCATAATTATGAAAATGATTAGCAACTACTCAATATAATCAGGGTTTAAGATAGTTGAACTTGAAAATACAATGATGATTGATGATGTTCATTTACATTTCAGAATAACAACAAATATATTATTTATCATTCAGACACACCACTGTGAATGCTTGCATCACGCCATTATGCAGTATCCATGGCTATGCAGTGACCACGGTAGAGGGCGTTGGGAATCCGAAAAAAGGGCTTCATCCACTGCAGGTCACAATTTTATAATTTTATAATGATACTCTCTCGCCTCTCTCTCTCTCTCTCTCTCTCTCTCTCTCTCTCTCTCTCTCTCTCTCTCTCTCTCTCTCTCTCTCTCTCTCTCTCTCTATATATATATATATATATATATAAGTTTAAAAAATAAACTCTCTATTAACATTCCAAAAGACCACAAGTCAATCTTACTTTGAATGTTTACAATAACATTAAACTGTGTTACATTTCAGGAAAGTCTGTCAAAAAATCATGGATTACAATGTGGATTCTGCACTCCAGGGATGGTCATGTCCCTGTACTGCTTGTTAAGAAACAAAAAGCCCCCAACACAGTCTGACGTGGAAAGAGTACTCGAAGGTTGACTTTTATGTTTCTTCTATTTGATGAAACGAATACAGTGATTGCTCTTCTACATTTTGTATATGCAGGTTAAACTGGCCTTAGTAATTTGACAAGACATAATAACGATAGTGTTATCAGTCTTGTAAGAAAAGGGCCCATAGCCTGCGTCTGTCAGTCACACAACTGCGGTAAAATATTTTGATGAGTTTTATGGCAGTTGTTCACCATTTACTTAATAATGCTTCAACCTGTATAGAGCATGTATATATTCATCGATATTCATAGATTGCTTTTAAAGTAGGATAACGAATATTATAAGTTCAAGGTGTATTTTCAAATTACTTTCTTCAATTCAAAGCACAAATATAAAAGAAGAATGAACAAGGTATCTATGTTTGCTTTCTATTTGGTATTTTTATTTCTATCATGCTTTCTGGGATCCAGGACGCATGCATGTCGTATATATATCCTATGCATTTCACTCTCGAAACCTCTAAGTCCCAAGTTATTGTCGGTGATTAGATTCAAAGAGATTATCGTCAGTCGTGCTTGTCCAAATAAGCAAACACAAGTGAACTTACCTGATATATTAAAAAGACAAACAATTGTTTTAATAAGGTAATTACCAAGCCTCCAATAAGTGACTGAAATGTTTAAACATTATAACAGTGGTATATAAAGCATGGTAGGCTTTATATTCTCAAAGAACATGCAGAGAGAGAGAGAGAGAGAGAGAGAGAGAGAGAGAGAGAGAGAGAGAGAGAGAGAGAGAGAGAGAGAGAGAGAGAGAGAGAGAGAGAGAGAGAGAGAGAGAGAGAGAGACAGACAGACAGAGAGAGAGGGAGACAGACAGACAGACAGACAGAGAGGGAGAAACAGAGACCTCTTTTGTTTTCCTGAATTTGGCGTTATAACGGGTTTGGCATATAAATCGAGGTTTAATAATTTCGAGGTGTGGTCGTTGTCATCATGACATGTCTTTAATCCATGTTTTATATGAATCCTGTTTACAATTCACTATCGTAAAATTTGATATTATGTCTATTTTTTAAGTTTGGCGGCCACTCTATTAAAATTGAACCATCCAAAATATGTAGAAGTACATGTTCGACGGTCGGAAAATCTAGATCTGTTTTTAACATTATCCCGGAATCATTTCTACTGTAAACATATAGTTTTTGCTATAAATAACTCTGTGGCAGGCCGGTAACACAAAAGATTTAACTCTATATGTATGTATACATTTTATCTACTTATAATTATTTCTTGAAGTGTAATAATTGCTGTGTAAACACACGATGTGTTGATTTTTTCCAACTCTCACGGAAGCGCGACACTCCGTTGTTCATACAACCGGATACCAGTTTTTGACACTCGAAATTTGATATACCTCCCTTTCTAGTCGAAGTATGAAGTAAAGACGCTACCGTCGGCTAACAGTTTTACTCAAACCTGTTTGTTTGTTTTGTTTTTTGTTGATGCTTTTTTTTATCTGGTCTGACGATATGTTCGTGGGATCTAACATGTATAAATGACTATTTGTACCGGAGAATCGGTGGCGGATGGCGTAATGCGGGTTTGCCGTTGTAACAGGGGGCGTTATAACTGGGGTGAATTGTGTATATATATATATATATATATATATATATATATATATATATGTATACATTATACCGCCACCTTTGTATTCCTTGATTTGGCGGTTTAATGGGTTTGGCAATATAAGATTATGACACTCGATATTCGAGTTATCTCTTTTAGTATAAGATAATCAAGTTACCGTTTACTAATAATTTTACTCGCTCCTGGCCCGGCAATACGATCGGGGTATTTAACATGTAAAAATGGCCATTTGCATCGGAGAATCGGTCGCGGATGGTTGTATTTGGGATTGGGCATTATAACGGGGGATTATGTGGGATCCAATCTGTTCTTCAAGAAATAGTGGCATTATGCGGGTATAGCGTTATAACGGAGAAAGATATATCGGCAGTGAACTGTATAATATATATATATTATATATATATATATATATATATATATATATATATATATATATATATATATATATATATATATATATGTGTGTGTGTGTGTGTGTGTGTATGTATGTATATCATATATATATATATATATATATATATATATATATATATATATATATATATATATATTCAAGCATGTGTAGCAGTTAGATTTTTATCTTAATAATAGGTAATCTATGTCGATGTACGGGGTACAGACCAATCATAGACTCAATGAAACCGTTTTATGTAAGTACTTTTATTTCATTTGTGACTCTAGGAATATCCAATAAACACTAAACATAATTTAGATATCAAAATATTGTAAAAGTCGATGTATCTACATTAAAGATTGCGTCATTTTATGTAAAGAAAACCCAATAAAATTCCTTCTTTTTATGATTTTAATAGTTCTCTATTGATATTATCTTAAAAAAAGATAACAATAATCATCATTATCATCAGTTGTAGTTTTATTACTTTTATCATTATCATTATAACTATCATTTTTTATTATTATAAATATTATTATTTATTTATTTATTTATTTATTTATTATTATGATTATTATGATTATTATTATTATTCATTATTATTATTATTATTATTATTATTATTAGGATTGTCCAATGGGAGAACAGTGCTGTAAGAACAAAAACAATTCGACAGAGGTCAGTAACTTAATGACTATTACACTTAACGTATCATTAATGATAGATTATGTATTTTTAGTCTTAATACTCAACTTCGAAAAAAATAAGAATTTGCAGTAGATATTAATTTTGCCGCTGCTGCTGATGATAATATTGTAAATGATGATGATGACGATGATGATGATGATGATGATGATTTTGATAATATTATATTCCGTAGGATACAGATCAAACAGATGAAGATACAACGTATAAACCACAAGATCCTTCTCAAGCTGTGATTTTTCCACCAGAACTGAAGGTAGATATCATGTATATGCTACTACATATTGAACACACTACAGAAGTCCGTGTTTGTCCAATGTTCACCCTCACGTTTATCAGTTGAAACAAGGCGGATAGTACCGGTCAATATGAGATGCTTGCTCCTCTTAAACACCTGATCCCTCGTGGTCCACCCCCCTCTCGATTTCCAGAGATTCACCGGATTTGTATATTGTCTCCTAGGCATTCAAATTTTAATCAATTTGTATCTGTGATTATACATGGTTAATGTAAACTGTAGTATCGTTTTAAATGGTGATCATCAACATAGTAATTACATATACCTCACTGGCTTAAAAATATTTCATTCAAAAATAAATCTCATATATTTGAAAAAAAAAACTCAGATACCAAAGTAAAAATCATTAGATTGTCCAGGACATAGATACAAATCCGGTAAAAATGGACAAACACGGATCTCTGGAAACCAAGATGGGGATCAGGTGGCATGGAGGAGTAAGCATCCCCTGTCGACCGGTCACACCCGCAGTGAGTTCACAGTCACGTCCAATGAAATACGTGAGGAGTAAATCCTCGTCACAATTGTTACAGACGTCTCAACAACCGCCAACGAAAAGGCAACTCAACATTTCACAAAGTAATTCAAAATGTGTAGAAAATAATGAAGGAATAAGATAATTCTCAAATCTGTCTTATAAGTAATAAGATATCACTATGCCCAGAAATCTAATATCAGATGTATCAATGAATTGTGATATAAGTTTAATATACTTGTATTATTATTTTTTTCACAACACGACTTATTGAATTTTCATCATTTAATATAAGACAAAAAAACCAAATCCATATTTTAAGTATTAATAATGCATAAAAATCTATTTATTTCCGTAATAGTATAATCACGTCTCATTTAAAACAGAAAACAACAAACGAGAAATCAGTGATGTTCAAATCTGGAAACTGGACATGGATCAGACCCCTGCAGCTAAAGGAAGTAGTCGACATAAAAACAAAAATTAGAGAAGCTAGACTGATTCTGGGAGCCACATCGCTAGGTATTACTAGTTTATATAAATGTCTTATTAATACAATAAAGTTTGATTCAGCGGCTGCGAAAATGTCTTTACGAAATAGCCAATGAAATGCTAGAAATCAAGCAACATATCTACCATCTGATGTAATATTTCTAATACTGTAGATTGTTTTCGCGCTGGGAACATACAGAGTTGATTTTACCTTCGCTGTTTCTCATATTACATTTTTTTAAAAATCTACGTTTGTTCAAATTTCTGAAAACATTTAAGATAATTTCCCAAATATTTTTCTTAAAGATCATTTTTCAGACACTGGCACAAGAACATCTGCACACACAAACATATATAAGACAGGCAGGAATTTTCATTTCATTACACCATCACGTTTGAAATATGCACCAAGACAGATAGTAATAGAAATAATCTGAAATTTGATTCAGTGTATGGCAAACATAGATCAACTTAAATTAAGAAAGACTTTTTTCGATGTCTGTTAAGATAAGCAATTGGTTTATTTATCTAACAAAGTTATAAATGCATTGTGTTTTAAACCATAAAGTCTCTCACCTCTGTCAGCGTGGGTCGAGTCCCGCACTAACCTAACTGATTTTGTGAGGAAGTTTGCCAATTTACTTGCTGAAGGTCGGTGGTCTCTCCCTGGATACATTTGTAACCGAGTTCACTCCTCCAACATTAAAAACTGGTTGCCACCATACAACTGAAAACCACTGAGTGTGGTGTAAAATGACATTTAACTAAACAAACGCAATACATGTATAGAAAAATTATATATTGAAATCAAATATTGTGATAGTCATACTATTCTGGAATATGATCATGATAGTTGTGACTTGACGTCACTTCTATATGAACTTTTGAGCAAATTAGGATAAACTATTTTCCTGGATTTAGTTTACCAACTGAAGAATGGACAGCTAAGTTCGGGAACATTGATTTGCTGTACGCAAGTAAGGGAAATGAATGTCCTCTCTATGACGTCAGACGGCATTGAAATCGGAGCAGCGGTTACCATCAATAAACTTCAAGACTTTTTCCAGTCAAAATTGTCATCACTATCGGGTACGATATACAGTATTTTCATTTATGTAATATTTTCTTCATTGCAATTTGCATATCGATATGTGTATTAACAAACTGTAAACTTCAGTCTGGAGTTTGCACTACTTATTATTCAGCAATGTCATAGATAATAATCTGTTAATCTTTGTTAGATAAGGCTAACTTTCCTATTATTACAGTCAAACTTGTCTGCAAAAGTTCCTCAAGGGAAGATGCATAAGAAGCTGTTATTGACAGGTTGCCTTTATAAAAAGGTTTTCCCCAAAATCTTACAACGGTTATGTTTTAATGGCATTTGTAGGCAGATGCAAGTTCGACAGTATATTCAACACTTTCCGTACATAAGTTTTATAAAAGTGTCATTTAATGGTGGATTGGTTCCACGCATGTTTTTGTATAATTTGTAATAGCGTAATAGCGCAGGAGTGTTCGACTCGCAAACAGGTGGTCCTAATTATTGGTCCCGATATTTTGTTAAAGTTGAAACTATGAAATTAGTAGAAAAATCATGGTAACGTATTCGTAGATATGATTTTATCTCGATGGAACGTATGAAGAGGTCCCTAAAATAAAATATATCCCAAAGGTATCGGTAAAATGCTTCATATTTATATTTTAAAGATGTTCAGAAATCAATGCAAGTTCACGGTACTTAAGCAATCAGTGTAATCCACAATTCTATTCTATATATCATATAGCAAGTACCTAAATATATAGTATCATTAATGGTTAATATTGGCAGGTGGAAATGCCCAAATGGTTCACGCCTTCCTTGAATGCACACGCTGGATAGCCGTTGATCAAATTCGAAACTCCGCTGTAAGTGAATATTTTCTTTAAAGATTTTTAAAATATATATATATATATATATATATATATATATATATATATATATATATATATATATATATATATATATATATATATATATATATATATCTTATCCCTATTGGAGCATGCGTTTACTGTAATATAAATATACTAAATTATATAAACATTATACCAAAGTTGCAGTGTTGTAAAAGAAATCATGTATAACAGGGCCAATACAAACGGTATTAAGATTTCATCAGTTGAGCTCGAATATGAAATAGTTCCGACGAAACAAATGGTACAATTATACAAAACCAAAATAATCTAAACCATCTAACAGGAGCATATATATATATATATATATATATATATATATATATATATATATATATATATATATATATATATATATATATATATATATATATATATATATATATTCATTCAATTCTATTAGTGTAGTTTAAATATAAGGTTTTGTTGATAGATCAACTTATTTTTTTTAATACGTGGATATTGTCAAAATGTCGTATCATCAATATGCAATTGTTCAAAAATAGATATCAGAAAAATTATAAATCAAAGCAGTATCAATTGTACGTGACTATTTCTTTTTCATAAAATATATGAATAAGACTAGAGATATGTAATTTTATAAAATTATTAATGTATGGCGACCGTCATCTCTTGTCGTTGAAAATATTTTCAATTTTAACGTAATTTTGTAAACATGTGTCATTGGTTTCATGTCTATAGCAAAATGTTTTTTCTTTATTTATTTAAGACAATCGGTGGTCATGTAGTTTACACAGATCCACTCTCCGATATGAATCCATTACTGATGGCTGTAGGAGCTGAGATCAAAGTCACGTCGTCAGGTAATGATGCCCGCCGCGAGTTAGGGGGGGGGGCATAAGCGGCCTTTTTGCAAGTTTATTTTTCTTTTTTACTACTTTGATTGACATAAAATAACAACAAAGATATATACATAGACATTAAATTCTTAAATTCCTATATATTTTGTGAAAATGGCTTGAGAAACTACGATTTTGCCCTTTGTCAATTGTAAGTGATTAATTTAAGCTTACTATTTGTAGATGAATACCACACTGAACCTGACCTCAACTTTACAAAGTATATAGGAATATAAAATGTGCTAGTCTTGTGTATAGCTCTTATTTGATAATTTATATCAATTGCAAGTATTAATAGACGAAAAAAATGAAATAATTTTCTTGATAAACACAAGCTAATGCCCATTAAGTTATAACATATTTGCATGAAATTTAGAAAAAAATTCAATTCATTTTCTTATAAAAAATTTAATTAACATCTAGATATCTTTGTGTTTCATCACGCCTACATGCCCACATAAATGGAAATATATTTTGTTTCAATTCTTTGTTTGTTAAAGTCTTTGTTTCGTAGATTTCTTTAAGCGCATGCTAATTTGGACCTACATCGATCTACAGAGATCAACTCTAGTTCTACCAAGGTAAAATAGCACATCCGGGTTCTATCAAATACCGAAAACAATACCATTTTCCAAAATTAAGGTGTACAGGTAAACTATATCCACTTGCTTTTAATCAATGCATTACATCAACTCAAACATGCTGTTATTTTCTTTAATTACTATAAAATCTATGAATAGAATCAAAGTCATAATATAATTATAAAATGTTTACATCCCAAACATCTGATATTTGATTTCATAATTCATTATCGTAACAGGCAAAACACGCAGAATTGCCCTAGACGAAAAGTTCTTCATTGGGCGTTTTCAAACACCGCTGGCCACTGATGATATTGTTGTATCTATTTTCATCCCATTTGAAGCAAAGGTATGTTTAAATGTGAATAAGGAACAACAACACACACACATACATACACAAACGTTTACATTTACACAGACACAGACACAGACACAGACACAGAAAGACAGACAGACAGACACACAGACAGACAGACAGACAGACACACACACACACACACACACACACACACACACACACACACACACACACACACAGAAAACTTAATTTATTCCCTATCCATCTACTGATATATTCACGTGTTACTTTGCATGCTGATTACTTAATGAATCCTTAATGATTTATCTTACACAAACATACTGATATTTGCACCTTATCTCAGGAGAATTTGTTTTTACTTTAAATATTTGCGTACAGGGAAAATCTACCGGATGTCTTCCATCTAGAAAACCAGTACAGAAGGTATTTGATGTATTTAATGGTGGTGTTGTTTTCAATTTAACTTTGAAAATTCTTAAAAAAAGATTAGCTAGATGCCTTCTCATTAGTACTCAGATATTTCTATGTTACTTAGGTAAATAACTGGGTTGTGAGTTGTAGTTTTTATTCACAATGCATTAAGCATGTCAACTGCTTTTTTATTTCTGTTCAATTTCTACAATGTATTTGTGATTTTTGTTTCAAACATTAGAAGCGTAGGAATTATTGTCTTTTGGTTATTTAATCCATAATCGGAATTTTGTCTATTATTATTATTATTAATATTATTATTATTATTATTATTATTATCATTATTATTATTATTATTATTATTATCATCATCATCATTATCATCATCATCATCATTATCATCATCATCATCATCATCATCATTATTATTATTATTATTATTATTATTATTATTATCATCATCATCATTATTATTAATATTATTATTATTATTATTATTATTATTATCATTGTTGTTGTTGTTGTTGTTGTTATCGTTGATGTTGTTGTTGTCGCTCTTGTTTTTATTGTTGATCATTCGCTGTCTTTTGTCATCTTATTGCTATTCACATTTTTCCGCTTCTCTTGCTGGTATATTGTCGTCTAATGGTTTCATTTTAATTTAGTTTTGAAAGGGACAAATAATCTGAAATATTTAATAAAATTCATACATACGTCTTTTCTATTTAATTTTTCACAACTGTTCATGAAACATGATTCTACTATTTCCAACTCAATGGAACTGTCTGTATTTCAGAGTGTCCATACACAATTTTTCAAGCAGCCACCAAGGAGAGGCTATTCATACGCTGTTGTAAATGCCGCTTGTCAGCTAGTTCTGACCGAGGACAACAAGATTGAAACACTGAAACTGTGTTTTGGGGGAGTAGGCAACAAAACCTTCTTAGCTCGAAAATGTTCCGATGCCGTAAAAGGACAGTGAGTTTTTTAAATGGGTTATTATGAATTACAAAACGTAATCAATTGTATTTGTATTTTAAATGTATCTTTTTATTATGTCACTATAACATTGTATGTGCAATCAGCAAGTATTATAACCATAATACCAAAGTTACAGTTTTTGCAAAAAGGTAAAAAAAAAATACGATCAAGACCGTTTCTGTCAATAACACTTCATCAGTTAAACTTTAATTTAAAGTGGATAGTATATTTCGAAACAAAAGTGATACCATACAAGATAAGAAAATAACCTAAATGTAAACCTAAATCCGTCTAAGAGTAACCACTTTAAAAAGATGACTATCTTAGCAAATATCAAAGTGAAGATAGTGAAAAAGGGTATGCATAAAACTATTTGTTTGCAAATCTTGAAAACTTTTATTATTTCTATCACTAATATTTCGATGTTTCTCTTCCTATTTTCAAAATAACAAACAGAAAAAAAAAACACCCGATAAGAATTTGAGAAGTTAATGCTTCAGTATAACGAAAAGATTAAAAGAAATAAAAATAAAAAGATAATTAACTTGAGTGCTGATGAGAGTATACTGTAACAGTTATGAGCACACGCATTTACCACATACACTGATTTACTTGCGGAAGGCTGCCTGTGGTCTCTTCCAAGGATTGTAACCGGGTTTTCTTCCCCAGCATTAAAACTGGCCGTCTATATATAACAGAAAAATGTTGAGTGTGGCATAAAACATAATTCAAAGTACAATGAAAAAGGACCAATGGATATCCGAAACTTCAAGTCCATTAGAACACGACAAATTAGATATTAAAATTTCCTCAACACAAAGAACAATTGCGAATCCTAATCGGGAAGGGATCAGGTGTCTGGAACATTCAGATTAAAACACATGCAATGATAGTTAGACCGTTCTGGAACTTGTTTTATAAAGATGATGGTTATTAGGACAATGTTTATACTTTGGCTTACAAATATATGTCTATTGTGATACCATTTGAATAAAATAAAGCCAAATTGACCAATTCTATCCTGACAACATATCAATACAGCCTTTTCATTTAAGGCTTGAAAATGTTTTAATTGATGTTCAGACAAAGAATAGCTTTACACATTTTAATACACCATAAGCACAATCCAAAGAGTATAGGATTAAAGCTGACATTTCAATTAATTTTGAGGTGTATGACGTTAGACATGATTGAAAGTCTCATGAAAATCTCTCTTACTGATTTTGAACTTACTCACAAAAAATATATCGCCCCAGTAAATGACATATCCCTGTACTTCTATGCTTTAATCTACAGCATCATGGCAATCGTCACTTTCCTGTTTTACGCGTTCTATGTGAAAATATTTTTTTTGGAATAGTTTCCAGTGACTTCATTTTTAAGTCTAAATTATTAAAGTTTTCAACAATTATATTTAATTACAAACCGAATGACCTCGTAACATTTTAATTATAACTTAGTTGTTAATTAGGAACTCGAATGCATTCATTCTTGCTTGGTTAATATTGCAACAAAATTATTCTTTGTTCTTAGTAATTCACTACAAGAAAAACACTTGTTGTAAAGAAAAATGTGGTATCTCAAAATTTTAATATCACATAATGATCATTGATTTTATAGAAGGAACTTTATAAATACAGCTTTAAGAAAATGAAATTGAGTACATCCTTTCTAACTGATTCGTGTAATAAGCAATAGAAGGAGATTAAAGGGCTCACGAATACCACTCATAAACATTGATCTAATTACAAAGAAAATATATTGCTCTAGTAAATTACATATCTCTTTACCTCTGTACCATTACAAATACAAATATGTATAGTCGTTTACGTTTTTCTCATTATTTTAATCATTTTGTCATCTATCGGTGATCAGTTTGGTGTAAAAAGCAATATGACCTCATGCAGGTTAATAAGAAGTTATATACTTATACGTATTGACTTCCATTTAGGTTGATAACAAGATGTATCGACTGTGTAAAATTTGTATTAAACTGACCACTTGCGGTGGTCTATTGGTAGAGCGTTCGACTCGCAAGCAGAAGGTCACGGGTTCGATTTCCGGCACGTAAAAGAACCTTCAATGCATTCGCGCCAGTCTATAGCACAGGCCAAAATATGTAGCACTTCACCTAAAGCTGTTGATATTTCAATTCTTGACGGGGTGTAAATTAAAAAACAAACAAACATCCGAATAACTGATATGCAAGATAGCTATATATTTTAAAGGTTGATAAATCAAGTTCTTTTTGTCTTTTGTAATCATTTTATCATACAGAAAGTGTTACTTATTTCATGTTTATTTAAAGTAAAAAAGGAAAAAGTACTAATGGATAATCGACACTGTAAGTCCAGTGTAACACGTCAAACTGAATATACAAATGATCTCAACATGACGAACAATTGCAAATCCCAAACAGGATTGGACCGGGTGTCCGGAAACACCTTAGCTTAAAGACAGTCAATAGACCATTTTCGAGTTGTCCGATTCCGTTCAGTTTCGTCACAATAGTGTGTACTTATACTGCGTGACGTCATCTGAAAGTTGGGCAAGGTCGATTCAGGTTCTGTAAAATTTCCATTGACGATATTCAGCGATATCTTATTTCACTTCATCTGCGAGGAATTAATTTTAGTTAAATTATCTCTCTTGTAAATATGGAAAGCGTCATCACTTTCTGTAACCTAATTTTCAAATCTGGCACGTATTACTTCATGACATTGATATCCCTGGTCATATAGGCGATGAACTGCTTAACCGGAATATAATTATGCCCTATTTTTCTCTTTGAAACCGCACTCTATTATGACGAATCGTAACAAGACAACTCGAAAATGGTCTATTGATACGAGACAATCTTGCTAATATACTGATACATGTCTCAACCAAACGGACTAACCTTTTATGTCAATGGTACAGAAGACTTATATTTGTACGTTTCATTATTTGCAGGTCTTTGTCAAAGGCATCAGTCACACAGGTGGTCGACGTTCTCTCGGAGGAATTACTGGAATCAAATAGAGACCTTGACAAATATAATCTCACATTAGCTTGCAGCTTCGTTTTCAAGTTTTTCTGTGGCCTTTCTATCCTCCAAAATCAGGTTTTTAAAATTTCTTATTGCATAACTGTAACGTAAACCTTTAGCATTTTTTATCTATTTCTGAAATTTATTTCATCTTTTTATTTTGTAAGATCGTTGTCATACTATATCGCTCTTGTAGGTTGAGACTACAGTAGAATACAGAATTATTTTTACATATGTGCAAAGGAAACTACCACCCACAACGATGCTTGCTTTAAGATAGCTCCCGACAAAAATATTGCTCATCTTTTAACAAAACATTTACCCATATAAATATGTTTATGTTGATTAGGGAGAAGACAATATATTATCGACGATTTATACATGAAAAATGTTCTAATTACTTAACCGTAAAAAATACAGTTTAATTTTTCTCACATTTACAGGAACAAGATATGTCGGCCATTGACAAGCTCAGTTACAAACCTTGTGAAAGTTTGCAAGTTTCTGAGGATGTTCCTCAGGCACAACCACAGGACGATGCAGTTGGCAGACCTGTTCCACACGTTTCAGGGAAGGATCTTCTTTCAGGAGAAGCTATGTTCCTTGATGACATGCCAAGATACGAAAGTAAGATTTTTAAACTAATTTAAGGGTATTCTCTACTGTGATCGGCACTATATGTGAACACTATGGTATACAATTGTCTCTTATTGTAGACATAATACCTAAAAGGCCGAAACAAATGCTCCAGGCAATCGTTTTTGTCAATTATACTTCATCAGTTGAGCTCGAATTTCTTTCTAAAGAGAAACTGGTATCATACATGTCCAAATAATAAATATAAATGTATAGCCAAATGGAAGTCTAACGGTAACCACTGTAAAAATATTATCATTCTACCTTTAAAAAAAGATTACAATTTAAATAATGTAATCAGTGCGAAACAGTACATTAACGGAAAATTATCAACTGGTACCGAAATCTGATATATACTTATAGTTTGCATATTGCACACATATGTTCAGCAAAATTAGAGGTTGCACATGTAGCGTTATATTTCAAAATAATGATGATCAGTTATCGTTTGGTAAGTATATATCTAGTATATGACATTGCTTTGATCCGTTTTGTAACGTTAGTTTGCTTTGTCGTTGTTTTACACATCAACCCCTGTGGTCACATTTAGACTCACCCAGATCAATAAACCGCATGGTCTATTGTCATAATGAAGAGTGAGCAGGTTAATGATGCATATAAAATTAGTATAAATTTTTTATTCTAAATCATATATCCCTGAAATTTTACAGTGGATTTAACCACTTTTTGAAATGGACAGGTAAAAAAGTGACTTCATAAGTTGCTTAGTTAATTAGTAACGTATACATAAAATGTACTGACTGCAAGAACAAAAACATTTAACTAAAATCAGTATTTAAGACGGGCATTATGGACGAACACCAAACAATATTTGTAATTTTAGCATCGAAATAGCGGTTAAAATTTGCCTATATATTTTGTATCACGTGCTGGTATATCTACGTACCCACTTCACACACACCTACGTACTTACCCACTTCCCTATCTCCCTACCTGCCTGGCTGTTGCCTGCTTGTCTAACCATGTGAATGCTTAGAAAAAAAATCATTTTATCATGTAACTTTTAAATCTTATATTTGTTAAGTTTGACATTTATTACATAACTTCATAACTGCCATACATGTCATTTTACCCAAACATTGCTTTGCAGACGAGCTTTTTGTGTACCCCGTTTTAAGCACCAAAGCGCATGCTAAAATAATCAAGGTGGATGTCAGTTCAGTCCTAAAATGTCCTGGGGTACTTGAATTCATCGATCACAGTAAAGTCCCCGGATCTAATAAATTTGGAATGGTCGTCAAAGATGAAGAACTGTTTGCTTCAGAAAAGGTACGCTCTGATATTATACCCACCCTTATTGTTCTGAGTCGATACATACTGTAAATCACCTAAATTGCGCGAGATACACATATTCGCGTAAATTCGCGAGACCTTCAATAATAATTCAAATATCTCGCGGTTATTTGTATAAAAAGTATCTTTGAAATCACGAGTGCAATATTGATCGGCAAAATTCATTGTTTATATTGTCTATCGACATCAAGGACATTGTTAAATATAATTGATATTTACATTTATAAAGGTAAACATAGATTCACTGCTATTTTACATGATTATTCCAATTTTCATCTGTATTAAATCAAAACATCGAGGAAAAACGTTTGCAAATCGCATCTTAGATGGAAGACATTTTATGTAATTTTTAGTAAGTATTAGAGTTATTCCCATTTCTGGTATATATTGAGATCTCGTGCGCTCGAGACTTTAGTATAATTTTATTTGAAAGACGTGTATATAATCAGGGATGTATAACCTGCAGTCAAACTGGTATTGAGAGAAAACATAATACGGTTAGTAGGGCTGTTTCGCGAATTAAGATCATCTTAACATCGCAATGACGTTTTCATGTTTTCGCGAATATGTTGACGAAGACGCGGAATATAGTATACACGAAAAAATGATTTACAGTACTGTATCATAATACTGGGTGCACAATCTTTTTAGAAAAAAAATGAAAATCATATCTAATTGTCATAAGTATAATTAGTAAAAGAACACTGCTTTGTTATTCGACTTTTCACAGGTTGAAGTATACGGACAGCTTATTGGAGGTGTCGTAGCTGAATCACGAGAACAAGCTGAATCAGCAGCCCGTCTCATCAACATACAGTATGAGGATTTGAAACCGATTCTGACCATAGAGGTAAGCGTGGTTAAAGCATTGAATAATGCTATTTTAAGTAACTACAACGACTTTGTAAGTGTTGTTATATGCATAACACCAAACGAAAAAGGAACAATAAATGCAGAACACGATCGTTTCTGTCAATAATTTAACAAACAATACGTACAAAATATAATAAATGTCAGTTTATTTATTATTTATTTATCATTCCGTTCGTCGATCATTCCATCTATCTACAGATATAAAATGATTTATTGTATTTTTTACAACCAGGACGCCATTGAAGCTGGTTCTTTCTATCCTTATGAATCAGCTCCACTAAAACGTGGTGATATAGATACCGCTTTTACGGATGCTGATCACGTGATAGAGGGTAAAGTTCAAACAAGTGCACAAGATCACATGTATATGGAGACATTATCTGCTATCGTGATACCGAAAAAAGAACAAAACGAAATGGAGGTATATGCAGGAACACAGAACACAGCTTCAGTACAAGTATGTGCTTTGGAAATTCGAAATCTTATAAAGCATAGCATTCTGTGGAGCTATTTTATCTGTATTGTATTGATACCATTTTCGACCACTTAAATATGTCCCTATAAGCGCCCCTCACCTTTTGTACATATGATCGAAAATCTTTTCTAGCTGTTTGACAATGAGATGAAGACCCGAGAAAACGCGAGTAACAGTTTATCTGTAGCCCCCAGCTATGTTGATATGTGTCCTTGGTAATAACTACAACAACCTTACCACTGTGACTTATAAAAATAAACTTTTTTACGTCCATTTGACTATTAATTTGTTCAATTAAGCGCCTGGGCGTTTAATGGGTCGAATACGGTACTTATTTCTTAGTTGTTGGGCAGATTTATCATTTTTGCTTAAAATTTAGTTTTATGTAATTAAAATGCAGTGTTGTTTATTTCCCCATCATACATTGCTACTAAATGTAATTTCAATGGACATATCATACTTACAGATTGTTTACAATGAAATTGTAAGATGAAAGCCGGATTAAGACAAGAGTAGATACATTTATCATTCTATTACATGAAACTAGTGTAGTAGAGATAGAAAAACATCTGGTTCCAAAGTATAAATGTTTTTGTATGTCCAAAGGACAAATATACGTATCTGGTGAACGTTGGACAATTACGGACCTCTGAATATCTATTTGGGGGATCAGGTGCCATGGCATCCCCTGTTGACTGTTCATGTGTATTAGAAATATTCAATTGATATATGCAACAGTATTTGGTGTTGACAATATGAATATCAATACATATTAATAGAACATAAATTTCATATTGCTTCAATAACTAAAATGGAACAAAAATCTTTTAAAGTTTCTATATATGATAAGATATTGTTGTGCATACCTGTAATATGTCTCTCAAGGGATGAATATATTTAGAAACAAATCGGTATATCATTCTATATAACATATGAACATTTCATATACAAAGGTAAACTGCTCGCTGACAAATTATTTACACAGGGATATCGAAAACTGTGTTTGGTGTCAACGTTCCGCAAATTTCACGGTCGGTATAACATGCTTGTTTGCGATTATTCTGTTTCACTATATGAAATGTTGATTTGTTTGTTTGTTGGCGGTTGTTGAGACGTCTGT